>JABASI010001279.1:0-26465 GCA_019776505.1 Tomocerus nigrus
AATAAATCTATCTCGGAATAGTTTCTATACATCAATCTTCAGGTAGAATTTACTTTGGTTCAAGTGAAATGCTAAGTTATGGGCTCTCTATTTTTTAGAACACAAAATATTTTTCTTAGCTGCACAAACTGAACATTTATAAAACGGGGAAGTGAAAGGCTGAAGAAAGGCCACCCGGATTGAGGATTTACTTTTATTGCGTCTCTCTCTCTCTCTCTCTCTCTCTCTCTCTCTCTGCTATGACGAGTCGAGTCGGGTGAGAGGAAAATGGGGCAGAAGAAAAGCTACATCCAGCTTCGTGTCCAAACAATGAGGAAAAGAAACAGGGGTTAGTGTATTTGTATAGTTTAGCAAATTTGAAGGAGGGAAGACAAGTGAAGTGAACTAAAGTGACATTCATACGCAATAAAGCGAAAAATTGATCTCCTTCTATGTGTCAGCACAAAACACACAGTGGAGTAATGGGAAAGACAGACAGGTAGTAGATAGTAGCTACTTGGTGATATTACAGATACATAGAGTGAAACGAGATATTATGTATGGTGTGTGAGTGCAATGAAGCCAAAGCCAACATGTCTTTCACCAACACCCAAGATAGGCGATGGGGAAAGAGAAGAGGACAGGTAGGAAGGCTGTAGGAAGAAAGGAAAAGTTAAAGTGATGGGATAAGGCAAAAAGGAGCCGGTCTGTTCGGTATTTTTGAGGCTGACACGAGAGGGACGAGGAGCCGGGAGATGATGACACGGACGGAACGCCTGAATCCCTATTTTATTTGATGACAACACAAGCCTCCTATAGTTCTATTATTACCTAAGCTAATATCAACACTAACTAATGGAAGATACGCACACAGTCAAACTCATCCTCAGTTACATCAACAATTTCAAGCAATGAACATTTCCGAGAGATATTTCCTGACATGATAATGGCTCTAAGCCTTGCTTACTTGTAAAATGCATGCATATATAACTATACCTTATATTTATATATATCGTCATATAGAAAACTGAATGGTAAAATAGAGCCGAATGGCCACGCAATGCTATACTGTGAATGCAAAAGGAGGATTTCAAGATATCCGGGTTTTCACCCGCATTTTGTGTTAGGTATTAGTGTTGGAGGAAATGGAGGCACACTGATAGGTAGATGGTCTGACGGTGACGGGCTCGTTGTCGTCTTTTATTCTTTTCATCGGACCCGAACAATGAACAATAGAAGTCGCATCGTATCTCCTCTGCCTCTTTCTTCACTATTGTGTCTATACGGGAAAATATATATAACCCGAAAGTGTATTATAACTGCTGGTTAACAAAATTCTTGGATATGTATGAGGATATAGCTTTGAAAAGAGGAATCCATTGGATTGCAAGGATATTGATGCGTTGCGACTGAATTGACTTGAGTTGACTTACTTGCGACAATGGTTATCTGTTGTGTTTTCTATCTATGTATACTCATTTGTCCTGTGTCGTGTGTGTATTGTTGTGTTGTACACAGTGTAGTAGTGTAATGTAGGTTCTCATCTCTTTACTTTCTGTCGACTGCTGGCTGCTACGACGTCGTCGTCCCCAACAAGGAAAGGAACGATGTTCGATGAGTAGAGCTTTTTATCCAATGACTATTTTTTGCCATTATTATTGGAGTGAAAGAAAAGAGGAATGAAGAAATGGACAGAAGGCCATCCATTATCCACCTAATGGGAAGTTGAAGTTCTATAGCTCTTTTGTTATGCAGGACAGGATACTACGGTGCTTGTCACCGGCGGATTATTGGGAAGAATTTAATGTACATGCACCTTCTTCAATGTTATATCCTATAATACTAACAGCTTTTTGTAATAAATATTATAAGAAAAATTCTTATATTATTACTTACCTAATAATATTGTGAGTAATTCTCTCTGTATGTAATATCTGTCTACTTAACTAAAAGCAAAGGTCAATTTCAACTGTGATAAAAATTACAAGCCTCAAATCTACGTTAGAATGATTGAAAATAAGTTTTATTATGAAAATACAGAGGACATACAGACAGTTGGAGTTTTTGTAGAGTTTTTCCTAGAGTGTGTATTTAAGTGGGAAGTGAGTGCGAGGCGGAAACTGAGATAGCTTGTAGTTAGGTAGGTATGAGCGGAACCATTTATGTATCCAAAAGACGTAATAACGGCAATTAGGTTAGGGCACTGTTCTGACGTTACTTATTTAGGCGGAAAATTCTTTGCAATAAAATCAGATGAAAATTCCTTTGGAGAAAGTGAGGGAAGGAAGTGAAGGTAGAGAAGTTCGTGTCCTGCCTGAACTGTTGAGTGTGTAGTCTCTATCCGCGAACAGTAGCTAACATCCGGTGAGATGAAAGAGTTTCGCTTTCTATCAAATCTAAGTATATGTTGCGTCGAGTATCGTAATTTTCTCGACTATATGATTCTACTATAACTATGAAGACTTCTAGGTTGAATATGTAACAGTTCTTAAGTATATATCATTGTACTATGTACAAATCATATAATATTGTTTTTAGTTAGGGGATCCTTCTCGGATATGACCCGTGCCCTTTGAGTTGACTTTGTTCGCTGTTAATGAGGAAATTTCGGTTAGCAAGACGGTTTTATTAGTTTGTGTTTTTTGATGGTAGGTTTTCCGGTGCCGCCATCCTTTGTACTTGAGCTAATTGGTTTTTCTCTGATCATTTTATTAAGTTGTGATATAGTTATAATATAAGTAGTATATATCATATTATTATTCTATGAAATAAGGAGTTAGGTAGTAGTGAATGTTGCTTTCTACTTTGTACTTCGTTTTCCTAGTCAGTTGCGTTTGTTTCGTTATGTTATTAAAATTCTTAATAGTCCACAAGAAAGCTGAGTAATTGAATTGTCTTACGTAGGTGCTCTTCTCTTCTGCTCTCTGAATTCTTAATTCTAATTAAATCAAAGAATCCTTCCCGCCATATAATTCTAAAGTATCCATTTCTGACTTAGAAGAGTTTCAAAGAGAAAATTCAAAGAGGAAATTGTTGTTGAAGAGAAAAGTGTTGTTGTTTCTTAATAGTAATAAAATGTTTCCGTTTAGCATGAAATTCGTCTTGTGTTTGTGTATGTATCTTGTAAAATGACAAGATATTGTTAGCTGTATCTCTTGTTGTGTAGTAATTCCTTGAGTGTCTATTAAATTTGAGAAGTTGACTTGTATAGTTTGTACATGTTGTAGATGTGATTGGGAGCGAGTAGTGTTTAACCATCCCTAATACGTCAACAATGAGCTCTCAGCGGGTAAAGTTAGGTGACTCCCAATAAAGAATGGGCTGTGTAGTCCTCTTGCCCTGACCATAACCAAACTGCTATTAACTCTTGTATGTAGTTATGGCATGTAATAATGGAGCCCTTGTGTTGACTTGATTTCTTCGAGAAAGACAACACTGATTTCTGTTCTCGGCACGGAACTCGGTGTGAAATCCATTGAAATAAAAGCGTGAGCACACACAGAGCACTGCAAGTGCCTTGATTTTCTTACTTATGGGTCGTACAGAGCATATAATAGAAAAGACTCGGCACGGAACTCGGTGTGAAATCCATTGAAATAAAAGCGTGAGCACACACAGAGCACTGCAAGTGCCTTGATTTTCTTACTTATGGGTCGTACAGAGCATATAATGGAAAAGAGAACCTTAAGATACTTTTATTTTCTGTTGTATTCTGCTGAGGTTGGAAAAACTACAATAGGGTACTTATTATTATACTGGTCCGAATAGTGTTTTCATTTGAAAGTGCCCAGCTAGGGAATCTGGCTTTGCTCTCTTCCTCACTAACAATAAATGAATAATGTAGAATAAGCATAGAGGGCTGTGTATTTTATTTAGGAACTAACAAAACACAAGAAGGTCTGCTACGGACATGATTTTCAGTCCAGAGTTTTTCTTATGCCTCATAAAAATTTCGATAGCCTCCTGGTATCGGGCTGACTGAGACGCTGTGCTCTCTCTCTCTCTGAATCTTTGAGAAGGGTGAACCATGGTGTGGAATTTCTTCCGAGACTTTTATAACCGGGAAGAAAAATCCTTATATATGGCATGCACATTGCATTTGAGCCTCGTATGTAAGAAAAGAACTAAAGAAACACTAACTAGCTCGTAAGCAAACACATTTACATAAAATAAAACATTAGGGAAACAGAAGGTTTAAAGGTTGGGATGGTTGGAGCTATATTTACTCGATAATTCACACTAGGTCATATATATGTAGTGTAGACGTACTGTCCTGGGATTCTTTAAGAATTACTATCAGTTTTCTGTACTAGTATCTCATAAGGAACTATTTATTATATTATTATTATAAGAACACAATGCAGTACCTAGGGAATTTATTTGATTTCGTTTTATTTTATGCCTAGGCACATAATGGTTTTGGAGGTGAGGTGAGAGGAGAGTCAATTAGTTGAGTTTTGTTAGACGACGTGAGTTGATGTGCTGAGGAGGTTTACGAGAAATAAAGCGAGTTTAATGTAGCATGGAGCGTATCTGTTTTGAAGCAAATGGGATAATAGTCCATACGGAGATTCAATTCAATGTAAATAGTAATTCATGGTTATTTATTCATCCCGTCCTTGCTTCACTAGTGTCTACTAGTATATTTATGTAGATATTTTTCATTTTGACTTCCCGGGTTTTCAATCTATGTTAGTACAGGTGGATTTCAGTTGGGCATACTAAAATGCTAAATGGAGAGAAGAGGACTAAAATTTTGTGTATGAATCTATTTAGTAAGTTTTTCCCTTTTGTATGCCTAGTTATTAGTGTTGTGATATAATGGGTAATGAATCCCTGACGGACAGACAAAGCAAACCATGTTTGGAGTGTGGATTTGAAATTTGTGACGGCCTGCTCATGCTCTTTCTTGTCTTGTCTATTTTGGTTCTTTTCGCTCCTCTCTCTCTCAACAAAATGTCTAAGCCTGGACTATGAAGAACATTTTGAATTTGGTCATTCCGTCAGTGAAATATTTACGGGGTTATTTATGAGGAATTAAATGAGATTCAGAAGGAATTAATTCGCCATTTGTTTCCATCAAAGTTGATGTTTGGTTGTTGTTGTGAGAGGATTTGTCATTGTCATTGTCCCACACGTATGTAGTTATGTACATAAGATGTTGATGAACACACACACACATTAGATCTATACATATATTTAGATAAGTGAGCAAAAAAAAGTCAAGTCAGCTAGCAATACGTAACTATTCTATTAGATTCTTCTTCTATGGGCACTAAAGTATGTAAATGGCTATAGGATAGGAATCTGGTCGGCTCTACTAACTAACCATTCTATGTATATCTATTGGCTATATAATGAAATGAGTTATGTGATGGATTTTTTATCGTTACTTTGCCTTGTGCCGTAGTTTAGTGTAAGTATTGACTGTATTGCACATCACAATCGTGCTCTTTCTTCTTTCAATGCCGCATCTTTTTTCTTCCATAGCTCCCACACACAAGTAGGTAGCTAGCTGAACAAGGTGCATTACACATGGAATGTTTACGACGTGTGTACCTATTTGTTCATTTTCCTATTTTATTTGCCATGTTCATAGATTTTATACGAACATTAGTCATGACTTACTGCTATATAGTTAGAGACTAGAGAAATGAGAGAGCAGACCTCATGGAAGCATTTTATGGAGAAAAAATTAGCAGAAATCCATTGTGTGCCTCTTGGTAATAAATATCTTCTCTTCTTCTTTGCTTATGTAGAGAAGAGTCGAGGAGACGTGGAAAAGTAATCGCTCTACCTATGTAGTTTGACTATTTTTCATGTTTCTTAATAAGGCAGAGATATTGCTGATGGTGATGTGATATGAAGTGAGTGAGTGACGGAGAGGGCTTAGCATAGCAGTGAACTGGATACTAAAGGTGATGTGAATAAAGTCCAGTCAAGTTCATGTGACGTTGATGGCTTGACTTCAACTCCAGTTTTTCACTCAAACTTGACGTTACAGTCAATTTACATGATGCACTTGCTTATTTTCCTAGTTGATCTTCAAAAAAAAACTATTTTATATAACAAACAATAAGCAGCAGGGAAACTGAGAATGAGATGAGCTGATGGCCAATTTGTATATTCTACTAAATAGATAATGGCACAATCTTCGCAAAAATAACAAACTGGGTGTAATTTGCCTTTGTTTTCTGTGTGGGCATCCTTATTGACCAATATTTGGGGGATTTACAAAGGATTTCTGTCTTTGTTTTGACTTTATTGCATTATATTATGGTTTATGATCATTTTTGCTTATTGTTAGACAGAGTCGAATTGTTATTTTACTCAAAAAAACAAATAAAACTGGGCTGGGCTACATGAATTGACATGAGCATTGCGCATTGTTTAGGATTGATGGCAAGCCACCTGACGTGACTAGTGAAAACATTTTCAATTGCTATTTGCCTATTTTCCCATTTGTATCTATGTGTGTGTGTTCTATGCAAAAGATACATATGTGCGTAGGTAAGTAATGCAATACGATATGAGGTGAATTAAACGAGATGAATTTGTGTTAAATGAAATGAAAGGATGATGATGCTAGCTACAAGATAACATTGACAGTGTACACACGAGAGGGATAATGAATGGCCAACTTAACTTGTCTCACCTCAACAACTACAAGCCAAAATATCACATCACACCTCAGTGGAACAATAGGAGAATAAGATATGGATGGATGTTACATTATGATAATTGATGTATTCTGTAACAGTTTTGAGTTAAAACGTTGGAAAATAATAGGAAATTAAAGGGAAAGGAGACAGGGAGTTTGATGGATAGACTGCAGGAGTATTTACATTGCATTTTCACTTGCATTACTAGATTTTGCATTTACATTTACATAATATTTTCCTTTTCAGACTATTTATTTTCTGTTGTGATGTTTTCTGGTGGCTACCTCCATAGTGTTATCTCATCTACAATGTTTACTATGCATACTACGCCTAGGATTTCAGTATAAGCTCAGATATTCCATTATTTCCGTCAAACTATAACATTGTTCTTACAATGTTAATTTAGTGAGTGCATGTATTGCTTTTATAAGTAATGCATAGGAAAGCTGGTACTAAATTACACTCACAATAGCTAATTTTCGAAGAGGAAAGAGAGTGGACGAGCCGGTTTGCACCTAGCCTTAGTTGAGATTTTGAACGTTGCATTGATACTGGTTGCAGTATTTATGTAAGTGCACGAGATCTGATATCTTCTTGACTGCTTTAGGTTGAGCCTGCTGACTTGGTCATGTCTGTTCTGTACGTAGGTCCTGTTAGTAGCCAAAGTATAATAAAAAAAGATACGTTATATCTTAAAGCGTGTATAGGTGATTGTGGCAAGAGATGCTCTTTGAATAAAAATCAAATGCTCTCTCTCCTGGTTTTGATAGGATTCGAAGGATTAGGATTAGAATACAATAGAATGGAACATTAGATTTCTGTAGAAACTATGTGTTTTCGTCAAGACACTCAAACTTGTGTTCACTGCATGTGTGTGAATGGTTTCGCAGGAAGAGAGGGATGGAAATGCAAGTTCCAGCAGCTACCTATAATAAAATAATAATATTATACGTGTACGCATGCATAATAATATGAAAACAAGAATGAGACAATGCGTTGTCTGGATGAAAGAGTCATATGATGTAAAATGTGGAATGTTGCCTACGTTTAGTTAGAGTGTGGTTGGTATGTACTTAGCTTAGTAAGAAAGTATTGTATAAGTATGTTGGTATATTATAAAAAGGAGGGAGGATTGATTTGATAGATGGACAGGTAGTGGCATGATTGAAATATTTACCTACTTGACTTACTAACTGAGAGAGGAGAGCAAGTCTGACCATCTTTGTAATTTTTGATTGTATTATTTCCTACTATGAAATATTATAACGAAGTTTATAATGCATTCTGGTCTTGTCTCCTGTTTACGAAGCTTTTTCTATGTAATGCATACGTGTGTGGTGCTGGTGTGGTGTGGTAGTAGTGATTTTCAGTGTGGAGTTTGATTTGGAAAAAAGGACATGAAGGAGATGTGGAGTCTGTGGATAATAGTCATGTTCGTGCATTGTGTATTTTGTATTAGTAGGAGTTGTGTTGTGGATTGTATGGGTAATATTTAATATTCTGCCTTGTGTGCGAAATAAATATCACTTTCATGCCTTAGTCAGCTAATCTGATCAAGCTGATTTGATCTGTTGTTGCTTGGTGTTGGTTTGGTCGGTGTGGTGCTGGATGAACGTCAAATCCAGTCAAGTCAGCCAGAACAAGACAAGTTCAGTCTACTTTACGCTAAACAATTTTTTTATCATTTCAAATGGGATTGGCTTCGTTTTCCTTGGCTACTATTATCTGGCGTGAGTCTCTTATTACATTGCAGATAGGTAGATGGATGCATATAATACCTATCTCCTCTAAACAGATTTACTATAATATAAATATGTTCTACTTCTTCTTCTGGAGAGTCGCATCTCGCAGCATGTTCGAAGAAAGAAGTGGTAGCAGATTTATCTTATTTATTCCGGATAAGTTGAAAAGTTGAATAGAGAAATGTTCTATCTATGTTTCTCTTGTTTTGTCTGTCTGAATTAAGATTAGCTATGGATGTAGTGTATAGTAGGAGCATCATATCAAATCAAATCAGATAGATTTAATTGATGAGTAGATCCAGAGCAGATCAAATTACTTGACCTGATCTCATTTTCGATTGGAATATAGCTATTCAGTCAGAGTTAAAAATTAAATTGGATTCGATGCGAAGATCGTAAATGTAAAGCACACTGCTTTACATACGCTACAATAAATACAAGAACTTGTAGCTACTAACTTTTCACAAGAGCACCACGACCACTTATTAACATAGCTATGTAGAGTGGTTGCTGGTTGTTGGTAGTAGTGGACTTGTGGTCAGTTTATGGACTACTTGTTCCAGAACACTAAAAGTAAATCGTTTCTCGGCCCAGGAATTCCAACAGCTTCTTTTCTTCTTCGTCCAGTTCATCTCCTCCACCATTTTACATTCTCAATTGAAAGATTCAAATATTTCTTTTCATCCTCAAGCTATAGCTAGGAACTAGCTCCTAGATGCAATAGGTAGCTAGCCTAGAATTTCTCTAATGGAAATAAATGAGTTAATGACTCAGGTAAAGTGGCAAATGATAAGTAAGGAAGGGGCTACTGGTTAACGTTTTTGCTGCGTTAGAATAAGTACCACCTCGCCAGTTGTTCTTGCTCCTATCTTCATGATTATTACATAATAGCCTTGCTCCAGCTTTACCAAACATCCCTACCTACAATAGAAACTAGTAGCCTCTTGTCAAAGCCTTGTTTGTTTGCTTAGTTTTGGACATAGGTAACAAGCTTTCGCATTGGCTCTTTCCATTTTTCACTAGTTTGGCACGCAATGATTGTAGCTTTGCCCACAAAACACCAAACAGGAGGGTCTAATTGCCTCATCGGACAAAACTGCAAAACTTTTACACAATGTTGAGAAAGGCTATGCAGTTTAGTCGTATAAACCATTGCAATTATATTATCATCTGAATATTCTTATCTGCAAAAATTATCAAATAAAATTATTTACTAGCACACGGGTGCTTTTATTATTGAGTTTTAAATGCGCAATAAATATAAAAACAAGATTTTAGAATTAATGCATGCAATTTTCTAGAGTAAATAGGTGTAATATATTTTGCAATTTTCGTTAGCATTTTCCTAACCTCAATGAATAAAAATTGAGATAGATTGTTGTGGACGGAAGTGAGTATTAAAGAGTAAAGACCTCATTCGTGTCGCTGATGCAACTATTGTTAGAAACGTAATAATCAACAATTTACAGTGTGAAAACAATAGCGCACTGGTTGTGTGAGTGTAATTAAATTTCATTCATTGACGGCCTTATTAGAGTGCAATCCATGACCTGCCTCCGTAATGGAGTCTTTGAGGAGCGATGGATGCCGACATGGGAAATTCATAGAATTTTCCCGTTAAAATGAAAATGAAGGCGTAGAAATAGACATGACTACTGTGGAGAGACGTGTTGGCAGAATATGCAAGCGTGTTCAATGGCAGATTACCAGATTAGAAACAATCATAAAATCTAGAACGAGTGCTTGTTAATTAAAAGTTTAATTTTAGGTTAGCAATTGGTTTATACTAGTATCTACCTATCTAGTAAAAATGGCAGATTACCAGATTAGAAACAATCATAAAATCTAGAACGAGTGCTTGTTAATTAAAAGTTTAATTTTAGGTTAGCAATTGGTTTATACTACATAGTATCTACCTATCTAGTAATGCAATTTGCGTGGCCTGACACCATAGACATTGAAATGAAACTAGTATGGATTCGTTATATGCATGTAATAATAATATGAGTGCACTTAGAGCTAGTCTAGTCTAGCCAGCAAGTTAAATTATTAATCTGATTTGATTGTCTTATAGTTAGAGGATGTTTTGTTTTGATGAGTTGGGAAAATTGGAAAGAGTTTTATTGGCTCCGTTTTATTTAGGTAGAGAGAGTGTGAGTTTAAATGCTCGACTTGCTCCAAAAGTGGATTTGATTAAATTTTTCAAAAGTTGATAAGATGGTGTGGTATGTTTGGTGTGGTTTGGTTTTCCTCCGATGTGCATAAGTCATAAGTTATGGTTAGGGAGGGAGATTGTTTGCTAGTGGATGTTACGTGATGCAGGTGATGAATGCAAGTAAATGAAATGGCTATCGCAATTATAAAATGGTATTGTTGGTGGTTGGTTATGTGGCTAAAGTGAAGTGAATCTATAATGCTATAGCTAGTAGCTTCTTATTGCAGTACAGACAGCCAAGCCACTCTCCACTACATACATAACAAGAGTTGTAGACAAGAAAAGTAATAACGTGTGTGTAATGAATAAAGAGAAAAAATGAATAATATGATGATACATAAGTGAGCTTAAGCTAAAGTGAGTAGGTAGGTAGGTAGGTAGGAAAGGTAATCAAATGGCCTGAAGGCAATTAATTTTTTTCGACAGTGATTATAATTTGTTAGGTAGCTGTCTGTCGAGTCTTGTGTATATAAATGGGAAGATGGATGCAGAAATAATACTGTGCTGTTTCTTAAATTGTGTCTTCTCTCGATTAGGATAGACATTCATTTAGCAGTATGTGCACTTGAGTTAGTGTCATGCAAATTCAGAGAGAGAGAGGAGATTTCATTAGTTAACAGCCACAGAGAGATGAGAGTAATTGATAGTATAAGTATAGTAAGCTTATTTCACTTTAGCTCAACTGAAGCCATGTTCAAATTGAGCGTGTCAGTGCCAGAATTAATTATTTTTTCTTGAAGATGCAAACAACTGTGTATTAGATTCTGATGTTTTCTCTCTCCTTAATGTTCTATTTAGTAAAAAATGATTTTTCTTGGTCATTCTCCAAATTGCTTAAGTGCACAGCAGAGTGTAACTGGACTGGAATGGCCTTTTGTACATACATCTTCCCTTATACCTCAATTAGAAATGGATTGTGTAAAAGTGGCGAACATTTATTCTAAAATTAGGAGTCAGTGCAGTGGAACTGGAGAACATTCATTTTATATAAATAAAGTAATGATAGACAGATTTTATATCGTAACAATGCTGTAAATGTACATTAGTGATATGTCTATGTACACAACACAATAAAATAGTAACTATTATGTTAGTTAAAGAGAGCTGGAGGGAATTACATAAGATATAGTCAAATGATATGAATTTAAAATGTTAAGACTCGTAAGGGGAAATGAAAACTTAAGAGACGGATGAAGAAGTTAGTGTTGCCGACATAATATAATATTCCTTTCGCTTTCTATCAACTGAACATGAGCATAACTATTAGATTAGTCCAACAGTATACAAGTTTCTCTATAATGATGTGTCCTTATAATTGTATTAGGTTATAATAATAGAGAATTTGAGCAGAGCTCTGTTTTATGTATTTTATTGGCAGACGAAGAGAGGAATTAAGTAAGTGAAGAGAGCTAGGAGAGGTAGTCAACAAGTAGAATTGTAGATACAATGAGAATAATAATGATAAAAAGAAGTTTTCTTTAGTAGCTTTTCCATGTCTGTCTGTCTGCACTTAAGTTTGGAACATCTATTACGTATATTATGCATTTATAGGAGAGACTGACATTGTTTTCAGAGTATTAGTAGCATAGTAGATAATGTATGTATATAGAGCTACTAGAAGAATGAGAGAGTTATTAAGCTAACCATTATATTATATCACTAATGTTGTGTGTGTATGATGTGAAGTGAGTACAAGATAGAAAATACATAATAATAATATCTGTGCATTAGGAGTTGAGTGTTGTAGTTGGTTGTGGCTGTCGATGAAGTGATGTGATGCGTATATGTGTAGAGTGGAGTTTGAGATGCATTAAACTGATTATTGACTCGTTCGTTGTCGTCGTTTGTTCTGCTACGCGAATTTCGAGTGGCTTTTTACCCTAATTTATAGGTTGATAACATTCTTCTTGTTGCCGATCCGACCGGTTTCCAGTACTACATAAAGTAACTCTGTACGAAACTAGTGGCTAATACCAATCCACGGTTTTCTATCAAGCCCCATTATATTATTACCTCAGTGTCCAAACCATTTCAGTTCACTTCTCCTTGCTCCTGTTACATTTTATCTAAACTATAATGTAAGGTAATGTATGTATGTGTAATGTGTGGAAAGAGTGGATTACTATTTCCATTGTCTTCCCTCTCTCTCCTTATTATATTCTACTTATCACATACTTGTAGCTCTCTTAATTCTTTTCTCCATCATATTTTTTCGCCTCTGTTACATATTAAGAGTACATTAGTATATGCAAGTATACTATATATGTTCTTCTGAATTATAATAGTAGACACATATAATAATATGAACGTAAGATTTTTATAAGTATTAGTATTGCACTTATGGTTGTGATAGGTTGCGTTTGCCAGAGATATACTGGGTATACTATTATGTCTTAGATTAGGCTCGGTATTAGCAACAGTATGAAACTTGGGAAAATGTGCAGTTTTATTGCTAATAGGAGGTTCACTTCCATCAATAAGCCAATCAAATTGCAATCAGACATTTTATCAGGGAGCATCTATCTCTATTTATTTTGTTACTCACTGATACAACATTGTTGTTTGTGTTTTTTCCCTACTTTTCTCCTTGCTCTTGGATGTAATTACATGCTCTTGCACTTCACGTCAGGTTATGATGTTGTCTTATGTAGAATTACATAAAATTACATTACTGGGATTCCATTGCGTAGTTTGGTAGTATATTTGCCCCTCTTTTATCTTCACATACTCTAAATGACTAAGTAAGTAGTAAAGTAGTGTATTGTGTCTGAGCACTTGTAGTATATGTATTTATTATTATGTATTTATTATAGAGTTCCGTCGGAAGACAAGACAAGACAGCTTCAAATTGTTAGCTCTATGTGTGTGTTTTAAATTGTGGTGTGCGTGGTGTGTATACTAGTAGCTAGATATATTCCCTTGCTTATTCTCTATTGAATTTGTTGAGTGTTTTGACGAGATGTTTGACGAGTTGACTGCCTTTACTTTACTTTACTTTTCTTCTTTTCATCCACTGGACTGGACTGAACTGAACTGGACGTGACGGAATGGAAACAACTTAAGTAAATAGAAGTTTTAAGGACAGGATAGCATTACAGAAGAGCATTGTATATTGCCATTGTTCCTACTTTCTGTGCGTTTATTTTCTTTTATATAAAATGAACACTTTATTTTACGACTCAGATCGGAAACTTTGAAGTTACTGAGTTTACTGACTGAGAGTGTGTTATGTTAAGAAAAATTTTGATTCCTGTTTATTTTATTATGCAGTTTATGAGTTGGTTATCTTATTAAAATGCTAATTTTGTCGGAACTAGAGCTCTCTTTAAACATCCATAATTGTACTACTTTGTAGAAATATTGATTATCAAATGATATTCACTAACCATATGTTTTGATAAGGAAATTAACTAAACTTCATCCTTTTACAACAGAGTCATATAATTTTTATTGCCTACCTCTTCATGCTATCTTAATGCAATAATGAAGGGAAAGGAGTATTGTGTACACACACACAGCATCAGATTATTACTTCAAGCATACCTACTACCTACCTATTACATAAATCCTATTATATTTGAAAGCGCTTTTCAAACTTGAGACTTTTCTCTTATTAAAGTATATGTATACACGATACAAGTGTATTAATACAGAGTAGAACCACAAATAGAAATATTTATGTAGCTTTAAAAGAGAAACGAATGGATTTTCGAGTGGGAAATGCTCTTAATTTCACTCTTAGCTTATGTAAGTGCCACTAATAGTGTTGAATTTAATCATCTTCAGTCTGAGCCCTGAGCTAGTCAAGAACTTTATGGGATTCTGTTCCCAATGGATGGAATGCCAAAAGTATAGCTACCTGCAGTCGAATTATTTGATATTGGGAGTAGTCCACATAAGAGAAAAGCACTAAATGCTAAATCCAATGCAAATAGACAAATGTATTTTCGTTGGGGGTGAAGTGGTAAAATAGTGACAAGTCCTCTTTAACAATATACCATCATCTCCACATTGTTCTTTGGGACTCATACATAAGCTCTAGCTATTATTATCACAAAGAGAAATGAAATGCGTAGCTTTTCAATGCTATGCTAGTAGAACTCACGTAGTTATTTGCATTAACATTACGCAGTGCTCTTGCAGGAGCTCGTCTCTTGTTAATGAATTGTTGACCGAACAGAATGGCATTCAGCACTTTATGCCTTGCTTGCAATATTCATTAACACTTGGCTCAGTTCGATAAATAAAGAATGAATTGTCTATACTACAATTGAGTTTTAATAATATGTGATATTATGTCCACACTCAGATACCTGCCACCTATGCACAATACTCCTCGCTTAGACCTCTTACGAATAAATGTACTGGTTATGTTGTAGAAAACGCTTGTGAACTCTTTCCCATCCATTAAAGTTTTTTTTCACATTAAAATCCAAGAAAAATTCAAATTGATTTTTATTCTCTGGATTTTTTGACTACTAAGGAAGGAAGAACAAACAAATTCAAGTTTACGCACTTCAATGATGTTAAGGCAAGATATTGTTAGGCATATAATATGCAGAATGTAAGTAAAAATTAATTCACGGATGAATAAAGATTGGAATGGAATGCACATTTTCAACAAATGCTCATCCAAAAACTGAATTTATTATCTGATTCTTTGAAATCCCTGAGAAAATCGTTTCTTTTACGACGATAATTGGTGGATGTAGTCCCGAATGCTCGTAATTTCAAAAAATATTCCGAGAGTTTTGTGGAGCAAGAAGTTTTCACACCTTTGCCTTGCCCACGATTTTATCTTGAGGAAGGTTTATGGGACATATAAGGGTATTTAGTACAAAGATTCGTATGAATGATTGTTTTGTGGGAAAATAAATCCTTTCTTAAGCTTTACGATCTGACGGAGGGCCTTTATCTAAATTAGGTGCACGACCACCCTTTTAATAATGATTTTTTGAAAGCGGCTCGATGTTCTATTGGATAAGATGATGTAGTTGTCAATAAAAAATAAATTGTTTTGACTTGTGTGGGGCTAGACTCTTGTTTTGCATCATGTGAACCTCTCTGCCCCAACTAATACTCTGCAACTGGCTACTACATTTCCCCATAGTCTTCTGTGTACCTTTAAAATTCTATGAGATGACGTCCATAGACCATACGTAGGCAGGTAAATGTATTTAGTTAATGAAGTGAACTCCAGTTTCGTTGAAAAAGTGAAATGAGATGAAATATTGTTTATCTTTCTAGACCCACGATAAGTATGAAATAATATATTTAGGTCATATATCAGGAGATTCTGCTGTTGTTATATGGAAGGAAGATATGTACACCTGTGCTATGTAGACTATAAAAGTGTATAAAATTATGATGGGCTATTTTTGTTATGTATTAGTGTTAGCGTGGTGTTAGCATAGTTTTTCATTGTATTAATGTCTGCCTATTTCTAAGGTTTGTATTGAGCTATTGAAATGTAATGGAGCTAATGTATTTGGTTGGCTTTCATTTAATTTCACATGCTATTCAGCTCCCTAGCAGGTTGTTAGCGTAAAGAGATGGCTTTGTATAAGAGTAGGGAAGAGCGTATCGGATTTATGTATGAATAGTGCACGGCAGGTTCAGAGTTCAGCTCAAGTCAATTCCAGCCAAGTATAGAAATGAGTGAGTGAGTGAGTGAGTGAGGGTTGTTGTGTGGAAGATGATCATGTTTTGTATTTATATTATGTGTGTCTATATGGATGAAATGCATTGTAGTTATTCCGTTCTGCTCGGTTCTATTAGTTTTGTTTGCTCTTTACTGTTTTCGGCTAGTATACATCTATATCTATATGTATACTATAGTTAGACAGGTATTGTGAGTGCATGCATAATATTTATGTAGTTGTAAGTAGCGGAGAGGAATGAATTGAGGAATGGATCAGAGTTTGAGTGATTAGGAATAATAATAGGCACCGAGAGTGGAGGAGAATAGAATTCAGTTCTTTTCGGTTGAGGAAGCTGCGGGAGCTGACGAGATGTGGATGGATGGATAAAATAAAATGGAAACTTGAGTGAGTGCGTTGGAGATGTGTTTGTGCTGTCTGTCTGTCTATATGGCCAGGGCAAGGTTTAATAGTGATGGGGGCCTTGAGTATTCTTATTCCTTAGCTTGTCTTGTCATCTTAAGGCTGCTTGCACAGTAGTACAGTAGTGGAGTGGCTGGTGGCTGGATGGCTTTGGCATAGCAAATCATGAAATGCTCAAGCCTCAAATGAAAATGAGATTGGGAATGAAAATGAAATAGGATGGGATGGGCCGTGTAATTATTATGAACGAGATGGGCTGGCTCCCTCTCCTTCTTTATCGGGTCCTTGTCTTTTCCTTCCCTGCTCCTCTTCTTCCAACATTTTCATACCTTTCTTCCTTAGCAAAAGGCAGACAGAGGTGATATCTTCAATTCTTCTCTAATCCTATACATGCGTCGAGAAGGATTAGTAAAATCTTGTTATGGAATACTAATCAAAATGCAATTTTCCCTCTTGGCTTCCCTTCCCTTCACTTCAACTCTATTTTCTCCCTAGTTAACTTATGTCTATTTGCGACTTGTGCATTTGCTGACCGTGGTTTTGTCAAAGCTGTTAATATTTGTAAAATCGATCTAAAGTGTTGCAATCAATAAAATTTTGTCTATCTTTTGATAAATGTTGAAGAACATTAATTTAATCACATTATTATTGTTTTCAATAAAAATTGACTTTGAGTGTAATTTGCGTGTTTAATAGTTAGTGACTTGAGTTTTTGAGGGGATATGCTCTTAACTTTGGTTGGCAATCATAGATTTTGAAAGCTGAAAACAATTCTTTGTGATCACGCTGGGAATAATGTACGGGGGTCCTTTTCTCTGTGATTTACAAGCACATAAATTCTGCTATGTTCTATTGAAATGGGCAATACTCATCAGTTTGTGTACGTTGTCAATAGAATATTTGGCATTTTGGCGAAAGGAAAGTAAATAATGCATTATGAAGGATGAGGAGCGTAGGAGGAGGATTTGTCTTGATTTTCATATTTGCCTGCGAGTGATGTGAAGTAGTATCGTTTCAACTTTGTTTTTTTATTCTCTCTCGAATGTTAATAGCATGTGTAGAAGCATAACTGTTTCTTAAACTTTTTCAACCACAATTCAGTCAGAATTCTATTATTTAATTGTGAAGGGGTATCGTAAATAAAGTTAAAATAATTGGAAAGGCAAGGCAAACGGTGAATGAGTTAGCTCATAGCACAATAGACTCTTCTACAACGAAAGAAATGACAATAAGCAATCTCTATCCTATCAAGTTCTGCAAAACGATTATTGATTGAGAAACGTAATGTATCGATTATTGTCTGCGAGATTTTCTGTTTTTGTCGTGCCCATATTTATACTTGATTGGGATTGCAAATTGTTGCTGAGTTGACTACCATGCGAGCGCATACCTTAACCTAACCTATCTTAACCTCAACAGACATTTGTACACAATGAATATTAGATTAGCTAAGATTATCATAAATTATTGATATGCATTGTGAACTAGTAGAGCTAAGGTAGATGCTCTACCTTTGAGCAATACTTAATTCGTTCCTTTCAAATCAGCTACACATTACTCAAGGCTGATACATAATTATCAAGAATGATGTTTTCAAAGTGAATTCGCTTGGTTCTTCTAAATCACAGAAGATTATATCTTCACATTTATTGACATGATTTTAATATTTAGTTCTGCGGGTATTATAGTTAAGAGTGAGTTAAGGGTTTAATCAATATAATTTTCAACGAGGCCTTCCAGATCTATTTCAATATTCTGAAAAGAATAATATGTCGGTATACACTCTTTTTATTGAGTGTTAAATTGTAGCTATAAGGGGATGCATGGACCTAATAGTGCAAAATGTAAAAGTTCTTAAAAATTATGTCTTGTGTTTTGGACGGAAGTATAGCAGATGTAAAATGCAGATAATTGAATTACAATTGTGGAATTTTGATTGAGAAACGTTTTAGAAAAATGCGATTAGATTTAGTTAATTCGCAACATGTTTAACGATGAATAAAGGTAGAAAATTGTATTAAGGAAGGGCATTACTTAACGTTATCTTCAGTAACAAAAGGAACAATTAGTACGTTGAGAAGTATCACGGATTGTGTATGTGTTTATAGCTGCTATCTGTTTAGTGTGCATTGTAAGCAAATGTAGGGGATAGGAGGAGAATAAAAATTAACAGTTCCTCAGTAATTTAACTGGATTGCCACTGTCAGATGTAAATGGAAACTATAATCTAAAGTGTTAAACAACTAATAGGTAAAGAAAAGGCATAAGAAACTACAATGGGGATGGATGGTACTAAGAGTATATTTATATGAAGTACTAGACTTCCTCTTCTAATACAATGTACAAGTATTGATGATTGTTTTTCTTGTAGTAGTAGAGCCTATTCTGGTATGTAAGTAGGTAGATAGATAGAATTGCATAGATATACTAGAGTTGTGCTTAGGATTGAGAGGGAAAAAAGTCAAGTGCTTTGCATCTGTTTAGATTCAAATTCAAAGGCTGGTTGACTGCTGCTCCTTTTTTCTTTGCTCATGATTATCTCTATGTATGATGTGTTGTGATGTTATGTGAGTAGGAAGACATAACCTTAGCGCTACTCCACCCTTGTAAATCTTGTGTATGTATGTACGTACTAGTTCGTAAAGCACTATCCATCCTGAACACTATTACGTTGTGTACATTGGCAAAAAGATGTATTTATTTCCACAGAAAAGTATGTAAATGTGAGAAATAGTTGTGTAGTGTATTTGTTGCGTAAAAAGCTTCTCTCTCAGTTAAGTGGAAAAAGAGCTGTCCCGACTGGAAACGTAATTGAAAAATCATTTGAAAGATTAGTTGAAAGAGTGTGACTAATAATATACGACAGACGGAATTCACGGACAAAGTATACACTGCTATGTAACTAACGATAAGTAATTTTTAGGATGAGAAATGGTCCATTTACAGTCTGTAGGTTAATTTGGTGCTACAAAAATGTAATAATGACATGGGTAATGGAGATTTGAATGCACAATGCTCCCAATAGCACATGTATATATAAGATTTACTTACTAACTAGTCGGATCAGGTACAGAGTTGTGATTATTGTTCCATTGTGAACATTTTACAATGTGATCTCTGTGTAATGGTACTGGCTCATTTTTACTAATGATCTGGTTTTGAATTTAGAATTGAATAGGATATAGGAATATTATGAATGTGAATGGGGAGAGAGAGAAAGATTGTATGAGGGTTGGTTGGGAGTTGAGAATGACGACTTGGTTAGTAGTTATTAGTTGAAGGGTCGACTGCTGGACCACAATTTGGCGTATTAATTTTTTGGAAGAGTCGGTGCAGCAATCCATTCGGATCCCACTCACTACTCACTCTGCGATTTGAATGGGAGTCTTTGTATTCTGCTCAGAAGTGGATGTGAGTAAGTGGTGGGTGAAATGAACATGCTCTTTAATGTAAGTATTTAATATTCTGGTTTGTATATCCTCCGACGAGGAATACATTTAGTCTCCGTTTACATAATGTGCCTTTTAATAGTAGTTTATAGGTTTTGTTTGTGCTTAGTTCATCAGCTCATTTCTGTGACTTGACTTTTAGTTTATTTTTTAAAGACTAAATCAGGATGCGTGACAAGGAGAATATGAAGCTACTAAGTAAGTGAACGAGACTATAACCGTCAGAAAGAGAGTCTTGACTTGACTTGTTCATAGTCATAGAAAAGTATTATAGTCTTGTTGAGTTGTTGCGCTACGCTAGACGGAGCACTTGAATTTCTGCTCTTTATTTATGAATGGACATGAATTATGAATATGGATTGTGCCTTCCTTTTCGTCAGATTGTGGATTGAGTTGAGAAAATCCAGAGCCAATCCCAGAGTTGTGTGAATATTATTAGAGAAATTCATTCATTGTCTTCCATTACTATTTTGCCTCGAGTTGGGCTCACTGTGTGCATGTCTTGCCTTGCTTATTATGTCATGCAATGCATTAATGCAGAATAGTAGTAGAGAAGCCATGTTCCAATAATATGTTAATTCACATTATGTAGAGTACCTTCTCTATTGTGTTATTTTAACAAACAGATGGTCTTGAGAACTGAATTGAGTCTCTCTCTCTCAACTTGCTTGACTCTTGCTTATCAATTCCTCACCTCTCTACAATAATCAAAGATACTTTACTATCTTGAGAAAGAAAAGTTCATTGATCACTGATCGTGTAGTACATACTATTATATTATTATATCATTGAATCTACTTTATATATACATATAATATACACAGGTACTAGTTAAAAAAGCATGGAAAAGACATGTAATTCAAGTACAGGTAGCAACTTTTCAAATAGTTCGCTTCGCTTGTGTCACATAATAATCTTAGCTGATTACTAGAGATAACTTGTCGAGAACAAAGGAAAGATGTGCGCTAAAACATTCCTCTGATCCTTTGGTATTTATATTGCAACTAGCAAGACAACACCATATCTATTGTTATCATTTCGATGTTTCAATTACGGATTCTAATCCCTGTGTAAACTAAAGCGTAGTAATTCAGATGTAGCCAATTGAGTGAATAGATTCAAAGGGCTTTATTTATCCTTAAACACATAGTAGAACCATCCCTATTTATTTACACGCTCCATGAAAACCCTTCGTAGTCGTCCCGACGGAATTATTATGAGTTATTAACTGACTTAGGTTATCATAATTCCTAATCCCTCCAGTTATTTGATATCCTTCAATCCTTTTTCCTTTTCAATCCTATAGAGATTGCGGCTAGAGCGATTTAAAAGTGACACACTCCATATCTTCATATCTATATCATAGTAGGTACCTACTTAAATAAATATAATATTATACAATATACAATGCACACATCATTGATATTTGTGGCCTAGTAATCTAAAGTGACGCAGTTATGTAGCACAATTGAGACAAAGTTTCAATTCAATCATCATAATTCATAACTGTGACATGACATGACATTAAGTAGAGTGTAACCCGAAACCTTACACTAGAATACTCCTTTAACCTCCTCTCTCCATTAAATGTTCTGGATGATCAACGAGGAAAAATGAAATGCTAATCATTATGATTAATTCATTGGGGTTGATTTTTATATTGTTGATAGCGGACGTGGCCCGTCGTGGGTTCCTTCCTATCTTCATGTTATCATTACCCTTTAATTGACACGACCGGATAGACAATCCCTTCTTTTTTATACACTCTCCTACCCTGCCTTTGATTTTCTCCTCTGTGTGTACACACTTTAAAGACTTTCTTTAATACACCTCCACGACTGTGATGCGTAATATTATGTAGCAATTAATATTACTCTTGAATTCACATTGTTTAGATATGCTGAGCCTGTGTCAGAGGAGTTCTGCTTTGAAATAACAGTGAATGCTTAACTTATTAGAATTGTGTACCAGGAAGTAATCGAATTCGATGAATTGTGGGATTACACTCTCTTGTGAATTTGTTAAAAATCCTTGTAGTGTGGTAGAAATTAGGATCTTATGTGAAATGAATCAGAGTTTTTATGATTTAATTCCTAATGAATTGGTTGGGTTGTGAATTGATGAAAAGGATAGGATTGCCTTCGTTGAAAATGGGGAATGAAAGGGAAGAGAGATGCATTTGTGTGGATGGTGGTAGGGATATGGGGAGTTAAAGTTGGTGTACATGTGTAATGCGACACTCATCCGGTTCGGTAACATTGTACGACTTTATGTAATGCTTAAATAGCATTTTGTCTGTGTAGATGGGAAGTATTACGAGCTATAATATTACTCCGTTCCTATTATGCTCCGATTATATCCTATTTACGACAAGTAAAAGACGCTTGAAGATAAGAATAGACCTGGCTATGTCTCTATAGGAGTAGGAAGGAGTTAATGTGCGCCTTTCCTCTACTTATTCTCTGTTTTCAGCGGAAGGATTTTTGCAGGTTTTCCTCAATGCCTACGGACAACTCACAATCCTATTAAGATCACTAAACAATATCAAGCTTGGCAACCGTTCTCATTGTTGTTCAATAAGTACATGTGTGCGTGATAGCCTCCACACAATTCATCACAAAGGGTTTCACCTTTTATTTCCACGGATAAACAAAAATTTGAGCTTTCAGTTTCTTTTTCTCGTTAATCAAAGACGTTTTAAAACCTAGTTCGTCACATTATGGGAAGAAACTCCCGGTGCACAGATTTAAAATGTAAAGAAAATCTTTTGTGCCTTCTCTTTTAAAGATTTATTTCTTTTTCAATTGAAGAATTAGAAAAAAAACTGTCTTCCGAACGCATTTTCTGTGTATCTGACATACAATAGCCAACTACTACGCAAAATTTGTCAATTTTCAAGATCATATAAATGGGCTTTAGCTACAATCATCTGCGTGCAATTTGTATGGAAAGAAATACTTGTTATTATTAAATAAAATAACTGAAATTAATGCGACTAATAGTATTTAATTTGGAGTAAGAATTGATATCTATGTTTAAAAAGCTAGTAGATGAATCAGAATTGTATTCGGGGAAGTTTCAGTATAGAAATGGATGTAAAGGGCGATATGGTAGGGAAGAATTAGTTGTGAGGAGGATGAAAGTGGTGATTGGCTGTGAGTACATGAAAAATATATTCGAAAGCCAAATATTATATGTAGTGTTGGTTGACATTTCGTAATTTTGTATGCCCGAGTGGATGGAAATGTGATGGTAGTTAATAAGGGAATGTTGGTGGAGTGAAGTCAGCAGTCCATTTCCAAATGAAGAGTCTTTGGATAATTCTAGCGTAGACCGTGTGATTCTGCTCTGGTTTTCTCTGTGTATTTACTCTGTGATAGTTGCACAAAGAGTTGGTTGAGAGTTGAGCAAGTACTAATGTAATGTAGTATGTATTTAGGTGCTGTTCCTATTTATATAGTAGCTTCGCCTAAAGAAGCGTAATGCAATGTAACGCAATATTTTGTGTACTGTTTGCATTTTGGAGTTGTTTGAAAGATCAAAGGAAAGTGGCACTGTTTTTGTACTCGACTGGTGACTTGAGTTGATGAGGAGAGAGAGAGAGAGAGAGAGAGAGAGAGAGGCAAAGTATAACATAATAAGTAACATTTACTTTATAGTAGACTACTAGAGACTTTAGTCAAGAATTTTGTTTTAGTAATTTAGTCTGTGTTGCTGTGTCCTTAGTTTAGTTAGCGGAACATTTTGCAGCCTTTTACAATGGTAGTTAGCTGTAAATGGTTAGAGTGTGGTCTTGGTCCTCATATATAGACATCCCTAGCACTCTAGCTCTTCCTAAAAATGTGACAGTTGAATTTTGAGTGAAATCCTTCCTCCCACCTATCCCTACCCAGTAAAGTTGAATAAATATTGTGTTTTAGTTAGACGTGCACTTGTATTAGTTGATGTGATAGGGAAGGAGAGCCTCTTTTCCTATTGGCACACAACCTAAAATAAAGTTTTCCCACAGCGGAAGAGATGGAAAGTAAATGTAAAATGAATCCTGGCTACGCAGTCAGGGTGAAAATTAACGCGTAGTACAAATAAGGTCCCCTTCAAAGGTGCTTAATTGCAGCTTTGATCTTTTCTCCTTTTTCATGAACTGAACTGACTGACTGTTTCTCTTCTCTTTCTCCACACCATCCCATAACCATCAAATGCACTTTTACTTTTCTATTATGTCCTATACAGCTATATACATGCAACTATCATCTATTTCTTTTTATTTATGTACACACTATACGATACAATATTATATAAGAGAAAAGAGAAAGAAAGAGAGAGAGAGAAGATGGATTGGAATATCTGTAGATAAAGTTAGAAGAGTGTCGCAATGGCATACATAAGTATAGGAATGACTGTATATAACATTTCCTTTTTTTTATATATATATTTCTCTGTATGACGACGGCTTCGGCATGAAAGGCAAAGGAAAAGGAAAGCGCGTCGAAGCCTCGTACAATTTCGCACTTGGCAAGCCGATGTCAAAGCAAAGTGGATCACACGCGTAACGTTACACAGATAGAGACTCATAGAGTTACTGGCACACGCAATCCAACACAGATGAACAACAATTGCTTTTCTTTTGAGTCTTAACTAATATGATGGCCTCGCTTCGCCTTCTTTCTTCCAAATAATGAATTTGAATTTTGATTCTGATTGCGACTGTACTACACATAAAGCAAACTCAATCACGGATGAGTTGATTTTGTTGTTTTAAAAATGTATTTAATTCTCTGTTGACTGTTGGCTGTTGACGATGGCTCTTTCTTTTATCTCTCCCTTTTTCTACGTAATGAGCTCTTTTAACCAATTCTTAGCAATAGCATTACATCCCTATACAGTACTACTGTTCTGTTGTGATTATCAGACGATATGTATATAAATTCAAAGAGTGAACCAAGCTTTTCATTCAGCCCCGTGATGAAGGATGAGTTTTTCTTATCTGTTTCTAGACTGAAGACATACTGACGGAGCAACACACACTATACTACTTCACTTACTTACTTAGACATAAGTAGCAAATTATCATTTGAAAGGATTTTATGATCATGATAAGTACATTTATACTCAACGGTAAAAACAACCAAAAGCTTTATAGCCAAATGAGCAATAGGAGAGTGGATTGGATATCAAGTTCGTCTTGTGGTGACATAACACGCAAGCATGTCTACTATTTACTTGTGTAGGACGTAACGTAATGATTTCCACCAGTGTTTCTACATATTAAACTAGAGATCTAAGCATTGCAGTGAATAATATTTAATCTAATCATGTTTCTTTTTAATGTCTATTCTAGGTAAGTGAAGTCTTTGGATTTTTTTCTACTTTTTCATCAACGTACGTAGTTTTGTTTGCTTGAAACCATGATGGCATCTTTTCCAACCACCAACTGTCTACTGTGTCTACACTACTACAGTCTACGTACATACAACTCTTAACTAACATCCAACCAACAACAACCAACAACCAACCTATCTAAATATCAGTCTCTTCTACTATTGAATTATTCTTCATGTCTGCTCTGGACATAAAAGCCCTTCCCAAGATGTGGTTTCCTTTACCTTTTGTTCCTGTGGTCGGTTTAATCTTCTACTGCCACCAAAATCCAATGAGATGAAGTATAAATCACAACCGTGGCGAATTCAACCACCAAACAAAATCGTAGAGATGCCTAGAAGTGTGGAGCCAAGTCTAGGACAAGGTGTCCATTTATATTGTTTATATTTGTAATGACGCTTTAAGTTCATTTGTCCTTTCATCGCCTACTGCTTCAGAAAAGGTAAATTCACAAGTTATACGAATTTGGAATTAGGTAGATACCAAGTGATCAGCATGATGTTATGCATTCTTGGAAGCAAATAGGGATATTTAAGTGTATCAGCGTTTGGCCGTCTCTTTTTCAAGCATTTGTATTTAATTATTCGCATAATATTATTCTATGTAGATAAAATATGCTTCGTGAAGGATAGCTACATAATAATTTAATTAATATTAATGTTTGGGATGGGATTGCAAATCTTCGCAGATCACAATAAATACTTACACTATGTGGGAGAAGGAGAGGGGTAACGTAGCTAAAAATATGTTTATTGCAAAAGCAATCGGGTCATATGATTAAAACGGGTTTGCTAAACAGTTTTTCTCCAATATAATATTGCAATTCAATAAGGTTTACCCCTATCTCACTAAGGCCAGTTAAAACTGAATAAGTTACAATGCCAGCTACTGATAAGTGAGTAGATTGTTTTGCTGGCCGAAGCTGATGATAGAAAATAGTTTATTTTCCAAAGATGTAATATTATTATCCAATTAGA
>JABASI010001280.1:0-26451 GCA_019776505.1 Tomocerus nigrus
GGAAAAATAGCATTTAGTCGATTTCATATATCGGCAAATACCATTGAAAAAGCACTGATAGTGACGTCAGCAACTTCAATTTTCATTTTTTGAATTTTACCAAGGGGATCTGCCGCTAGCTGAATATACCAATACACAAAAAACATTGGTTCAAAAATAACATTTTATGTCTATTACATATAGGCAATTTGATTGAAATGCATTGTCATGTCGTCTGTATATTGAACGTTGCCCCCTCCCCCCATGTCATAACATAACAAATTGGAGAAACTTTTAAAATGTTTTACCCACAGGAGACTGCTATAAATTTTAGCTAGAAGGCCTTAAAAACAACTTTTATATAGGGCAATTGTGCAACCATAAAATAATAATAATATGTGGGTTGTGCATGGGTAAATGTCCCTCGGAATTCCCCAATATGCGCCAGACTATCTTCAAGTAGCAAGATCCACATCAATATGCATGTCCCGTCCCCCATATTTTATGCATGTCCCCCTTAGAGACATACCTACCGATACCTACCTACCTAGGTATATTTAATTTCCTTATTAGGGTTAGGTCAAAAGTGCGATTTCATAATTTCATAGTCTGCTAATCCTTGTAGTATTTAATTATTTCCTTTTCACCATTGAAATATGAGTGCTAAAATGTTGCAACTGGTGTAGTGTCTGAATTCATTTGTTTTTGTCATTTTACTACCCTTATAGTACGTGGTTCACAAAAGATATCTTCCTTCCTCGTGGATGTATTGTATGCGTCCAATAATATTGATATAATATTATGTCAGTTTGTTTCAAAAGGTTCTTAGGAAACCTTAAATAAATATGACTCAAGTTTGCAACAGGAGACGGAGACAGGAAATCGGACTACTCGATATCATAGTAAATAGGTAGGTAGCGTATATGCATTATCGATCTGTTAGGTACCTATAGTCAATACTATTATAGTCTGTCTAAAGAAATAAGTATACAGGCAAATTGCTTTGGTACTATACGACGAAGACATGATAATCAAAATAAATAATACACTTGCGTCTTTGAAAATAGAAGCCTTTCATTTATGTTTTACAGAATAAACAATATGAGTGCAAATTCAAAATTTCAAGTTTCGGTCAGAAAATGTTATGGTTATTTTACAAGTGAAAAAGAAATCAGAAAACAATACTAAGCCTAATTCAATTTAAATAACATACATACATACATAAAACAGTGGGTACTCAGAATAGAATAAGAATTTTCGCTACATGTACAACTACTGATTTTAAAAATAATATTGAATGAAAATACTTGATATCTGCAAAAGTACAACATTTACACGATCGTCTGAATTTTAGTAGAATATTATCATTTCGACGTTTTAATTGAGAATTAAGATTTAACGGCTCCATCCAAGAGTCGATTGCCTTTTTTGTAGTGATTGCAACAGTAGCACCCAGTAATAACGTACAAAACCATATAATCGTTTCCATTGCACCCACGCCAAGAAATATGACACTTAAAAATATGTTACTTGTATGTCTTATAGCTACATAGTATAACAATGGCGAACTTATATTTAGTAAAATATTTAATACGTGAATAAATAGTGTTATCAATTCATTCAGCAACATTGTCGATATTTGCAGCTCCCTGTACATTACTTGAATTTCTTCCAATAATTTCCCATCTGTGTCGATATTGACGAAGTCAATAGAACGCTGTATCCTAATTTCAAAGATCAATCACAACCAAATTTCAGTTTTCTCAGGGCATTAAACAAGACTAATTATACAGATATATGTGTATAAAAAATTACAGTGGGTACACTTATTTTGGTTAGAGTAGAGATTCACTAGGTACCATTAAAAACTAGTATTTCGGTTTTTTTAAAAATGGTTTCAGAAAATACTTAGAAAAGGGAAAATGTATTGGCAAATGTTTATTTACAAAACTTACGTGATGTGGTCGCCAATTTCTCTTGCACCCAATATAAAAGTGACACGGAACAAAATGGACAAAGGAACACAAAGGCCAGTCTCCAATAAAATGACAACGACGAAGCCCAACTAAGACTAATTAGGAAGTAGTTCGTTTCTTCCTTAGGCAAAACTGAAGAAAGGTAAAAATAATGATAAGGAGATATAATAATATGGATGGAGAAAATAATGCAAGTCAAGAGCGATCCTCCAACAATCAGAATCAGCAAGTAATCCAATAGTTTACCATTGGTTTTGATCATTCGGGTTCCTAAAAGTAATTATCAGAAAAAACTTACAAAAGACAATAATGAACTCTTCTATGTAGTAAATAAATTCGATTGCACCCAATTAACATATATAAACATATAATACAATAAATTAATTCTAAAAGCAAAGAAACGTACCAACTCTACCAATAACCTGATTATTGTATTGGAGGTAAGCGTTTGCTAGACGAATCACAACTTTCTTCTGAGTCATCAAAAATAAAGATGTGACAAAAGCCAATGTGTACATAGTGTACAATGAGATGTTGCTAACGAGCATAAAAATGCCTTGGAAAGAATTGATGTCAATTTCTTTTGTAAATAAATGTCTGCTAATGAAATATGAGTAAAACCACAGATAAAGTAGTGAAAAGTAAAAGTAGTGCATTTTTCCTGAACAGAGTTTAAAGCCAACATTCGAATTGTCATGCAGTCAAATGGTATTGCTCCAATTAAGGAACCGAATTTTACCACAAATTGAAATACAAGATAGATTGTTTTACTAGGCATATTGTCAATAATATTTTATTAACAACAATGGGCGAAGCTTTCAATGGTATTATTTTGGAAATGTCAAAATCAAAATAATTTAATTTTGCAGCTTTCTGCAATATTTGTACCTGCTGCTTCGAACACATGTAAAACCAAAGTAAGTGGTGGAATTATAAATGCATTGGCAGGTTCATTTGATGGTCATGCACTTTCGGTTTTAGTTCACACAATAGAATTAGAATATATTATATATATAGTATTTCTATATCTCTGGTTCACACTGGCACGAGGAGTGAGTGGAACTTTATAATTATACACAATATAACTTATATTATTTGTATAACTTCACCAGAAAATTGATGAATAACAAAAACAAAGCCATTAATTAAATGATTGCTGAGTAAGTTTTTTCGTACCCCCGAAGGACGGAGCCCAACCAACCATTCGGTACATAGTGTCAGTAGTGGCTTAAATTTAATAGTATACGTCATTTATATTTATAGATAGACATGTCATTTACAGAAAACTGAACGGAAAATTTACTCCTCTATATAATTATCTACATCTTGAAGGCTCTCTGGTCAAAATTTTTAGCAGAGCAGAAAGTTGTTGATAAAGCAAGCAGTACCTATAGCTAGCAGACACATTAAGTAAATGGCAATTTGAAAGGCGTTCTTTTCGGCTGACCTTTCTTCAATGGTGCAATTTGTAATTATATATATTAAGTAAAGAAAACCTGAAACACCTTTGATTGACGTATTGGCCACGGAATATCATTATTTTAATGTTACTGTAGTAATAATTATTGGGGTTCGAAATAGTTCGAATTTCGATGTGTTATGTTGTTGAGAATCACACTTTTTTTAAATTGAAAGTCGACATCCACGCCATACACCGATGTATTTTCAATGCACTGCAAAGAAGAGTTTAATAATGCTGTTTTTACAAACGATTCTCCTTTGCAATTACATATTACATTAGTTTAAGTATATTATGCATAAACCATTTTAATAAATTGTAAGGCTAAGAAAATAAAGGTTTACAGAGCATATTTTACAGCGCATTTTATCAATAATATGCGTCCTTAGGAAATGACCTTCCATCATCGCTTTGTTGTACGTATGCTTATCTGTAAAATGTTTAACAGAATTAACTACACTCGTTGTACTCTATGAAAATTTTACCTTTAAGTTTCCAACTATAATGTAAATTATTTCTAGAGAAAAAACCAAACATTAAATCATTTTAAATTATGTTTTGTATTTTTATTTCAGCAAATTATTATGAATAAATGTTTATCGTGGAAAACGTATTTCGAAATGAAAGATTTGGGCATAGTAATGAAAACATTTTCTGTTAAATCAAACCAGTATTTCCATCATTTAAAAGGAAAGGGTCATTCAGTATCTATCAAATCAATTTTCATAATTTAAATATTATTAAAACTAAAATACGCATTCTTTGTAAACATAATGTAATTTTAGCCCGCCTGAGATATAATGGATATAGATCATGTCTGTGGGTAGGTCTAACTAACAAGGAGAGAAAGAATCCGCATGAGAATTATTTTGCATCCAATCCAGAGTCCAGGACTGAAGTTTCCCATCACATTAACACACAACGTATTAACATAAATAGCTTAGGAACACAAATTTTCATAAATTGTAGTTTCAATTAATGCTTTCAAGTTTTCATAATGTGTGTTTTGAAATTAGATATATTTAATACAGTGACGTGCACATTTTCAGACAGTTTTACTTTACATGTACCTAAGCCAGAATAAATATTTTTCTCGACAATATAATAATTTCAGGTAGGAACAATTCTGAAACTCGATATTTTAGCTATGAAGTCGAATTTGCTTCTTCTTTATAATCATTTTTCATGAACTGCAGCAAGACTACGACGTAGGTAAGTATCACGCTTGCAATCTGCAGGATTTTTTGAAAATCATTATTTAAACTTATATAAAATATATAACTTATGATTATTGTATTGGATCGGATCTATTAAATATATGCACTATATGTGGTATTACTTAACCTAAAAAACTCCATCTGAAGTAATTATAATTCGTAAACTACTGAAAGCAAAAGAAAATGTCATTTATCATATTATCATTTTATCATGGAAAAATTAAAATACCTACCGAAGTTAAAAGTTGACAATGTAGCACGCAAAATTTTATTCGTATTGCTGGTGGGTGATTAGCCATGTTGAAAGAAAACATCAATATCTGGAAATAAATAATTAGCAATAATAATATTAGCATACAGTTAACCTCTAAAACTAAGAATTTAGTATTTAGATTTTGATACATATTTTATAATGAATGGTTTGGACGAAATTTTACGAAAAGACCCTTTCGATTTTTCAAAAGCTTTAGTCTACCTACTTTTAAATTAAAACTACCACTAAAGAGAATTAAGCTCTCTTCAATATCTCTAATAGTAGGCCATTTAAGAATAAAATACAAAAAAGGTTAAAAATACATTTGTGAATATAATTTAAGAAAGTAACGGGGGCTAGAATTTAGCCTACACCGAAGTGGAAATTAGCCGACACCGGAGGGGAAGTTAGCCGACGCCGAAGTGGAAGTTAGCCGACGCCGAAGAGAAGTTAGGCTACGCCGAAGTAGAAATTAGGTGACCAATAAGCGTGAATGGTATCAAAGAGGGGAAAGGGGGGGGGGGTTACACCAAATAATTTCGTCGGAAAATTGTCATTGTCAGGCACAGAGCAACATGGATTTGGCCAGAATTAAAGCATATTCGCGTCAGGAGTCAGGAGTTCCTTGGAATTTGGAATCGTGGACAACAACGACTTTGTAACATCATCGATTTTTAAGTGCGCAGATGCCACAAGCACGCATACATATTTTCCAATTTCCATCACACCACATCGGCTTCTGTAGATTTCGCTTCGGAATAGGCTAAATTCTGACGCCCAAAGACAACCTTGTATTTTAGACGCCTATTTATACTTTGAGTTGCGAATTCTTGTAATCGATGTATGCACTCAATGGCACTGTCTGTCATTCTATTTGCATCAGAACCGAGGGACACCAAGTACAAACCGAACAAAATGGTTGGAATAATAATTGTTAAGTTATCCAAAAAGACTTTGAAGGTCCACTCTGTGTCTTTGAAATAATAAATCAATGGAAAGACACCACAAACCATGTTAACTACATTCAAAGCGATTTCTACAATTATGTCAACAGTATATTGTTTACAAAAATGTTCAATTACACATCCCAATTCTTTATAAAAATTTAGAATTCGTTCGATGCTGGTGTTATTTCGAATAGTAGTTTTCGAATTTTGTATTTCTTGTGACAGATCTTGAAACAAATGCTGAAAATACATTATTTGGGTTTTAATCCACAAAACGTTTCCCAGGTGGAAGTATTGCATGTAGTTTCCTATTTCATCCGCTACGAAAGGTAAAATTGGCGTTTTGCCGTAAACGTTATTGTAATTCCACGCTACATCAACTGTTAAAACTGTACAGCCGATGAAATTTAAAACCAAGTAAATTTTTAGCGACTTGAATTCGATTTCATTATATTTTATCAAATGTTGCTGCCGGGTTGAAAATTCAACCAAATTGTTCCAATAGTTCAATGTCGCATCACTGCGAAATTTTAAAACTGCATTGACTCTTACAAACAAAGTTCCAATAATATTTGAATACGACCAAAACACAATAATCCATGGATATGTCCCTTGATCAAACCACCGTCCGTATGCACTTTTTATCATAGTTGTGTACACAAGCCAAGCGATATAGATAAATATCATCGCAATTGAATATGTAAATTCGAATGCTACGTAACGGTGGTGATTGACTCTCGACGCACCTATTTTTGTCGGCAGAGGCAAAAAACCTGATAAGGTTGATCCGCAGATTGTCCATTTCCCGATTTCCAACAGCCTTTTCTCTATTTCTTGCGTAGATTTAGTTTTTCTCGCCATTTAATTGCTAAAACAATCGTGGAATTTACTTGAAATCAAAACGTTTTTAATTATGGCATAACTTTAGTCTGCTATGCATGAAACATAGTAGGTATGCTAAGTAAAGGAAAATTATTGTAGAACGAGTCTATTTGATTTGGTATACTTGTACGATGCCAAGTAAATCTACTCAATATATTTGGAGCTACTTATTCTTGTGGGTATAATATTATTTTTATTATCAGTCGGAAATAATGTCATTTATTTCCTCGAATATTCTGTACTTGAAATGTCAAACAAGTTATGTGGCCTAATAAAATGATGCTGTCAGGCAAAACTGTCAATTACCTATATATCCATAATAATAACAATAATAATACCTAAGCAAAAAAACACACCATAAGCGATTAGAATCCATTTAATTGAGAAAACTAGTTTATTGTCAAATCAATTAAACGTATTAAAATTTCGTTTAAGAAAGGAATTTAATAACTTTCCTTCACAAGGGAAGAAACTGTATTCTTCTCAAATCCAGTGCTATAACATAATAATATTTGTACTTCAAGGCGGAGGAGTAGTTGATATTAGAGGTTATAGATTAGTAAGGTTTAGAAGCGCAAAATGTGTTTCAATAGAAGTGCGGATTTTATTATGGCCATTTTTTTAATTAAAAAAATGGGACCTAGGCTTCTGAGTCTGAGCAAGTAAATACTGATACAACGAACAGGCTATATAAAAAGTAATGCTTGAATGCCCCGGAAGTTAACTGTCGTTTTTATCTGTATTCATAAATATAGTAGACATTTCTGTTAGGTACCTTTTAATAATATAATACATTTGCAGGTGGCAGGTATCCAACAAGCAAAAATGACATGCAGTGGGCAGTGACTCTTTAGTCATTACTATTACGAATGTACTATGGGTATATGCTACAAAATAATTACATAGTATATAAGTATTCTAAAAATAAGTTTTTATTGTCACTTATCCTTACTATGTAGATACATACGTGAAAGAAATTCCAAATATCCCATAAATACTAGTTAATATTAAGTTTTGAAAAAAACAAGTTCGACTCGAGAAATAAATAAATTTAATGGGGTTTACGCACAAATACAAAATATTTTTTAAATTTTTTTATACACTATTACGTTCAGATTTTCAGAAAGCTTTAAATTAGTTTAAATAGAGCATGCATGGGGCAAAATTTCTTCTGGTAGAAAGGTGTTTTGGTGTTTTTAAGAAACAATTCACGAAGGCTAGATAGTAGAATATTTTTCCGCTTCTTCGTTTCTCATGAACTGGTGCAAAACTATATGATGTAGGTAAGTACCACACTTACAATCTGCATAATTTTTCAAAAACCATTATTTAAACTATAGTTTAGTTCTACTATAGTAGATATGATATATTATATTTAAGTAGATGGACAGAGAGTGTAAATGGCGAGCTACATAATAATTGTATTGCCGATTGCTTGAATTTCAATCTGTGGTAAAACATTTCAAATGTATGATCGAAGTATCGGTATTACTTCCTGATCTATTGACAGCAAAAGGAAAGGTTATTTATCATGGAATAAGAATAAAGGTACCTACCGAAGTTATAAGTTGACAATTTAGAACGCAAAATTTTATTCGAACTGCTGGTGGTTGAGTAGCCATATTTAAAGAAAACATTATTAGCTGGAATTAAATAAACAGGATATTATAAATAATATTACAATATTCTTCTCTATTCATTATTAAATTTTAATATTTAAGTATAATTATTGTGTCTTAGTCTTGTGTACTTCCAATTTTCCAAAGCTTAAAACTACTGATTGAAACTATCTCCAACGCCTGAAGTGATGGTTAAGAATAAAATAATAATCATGCCACGTGAGTAATATAATGAATAAAATTAAGAAAAATAACCTTGTATTTTAAAGGTCTGTATATAGCTGAGTAATGATTTCGAGTTGCAAAATCTTGCATTCGATGCATGCACTCAATGGCGCTTTCTGTCATTTTATTTGCATCAGAACTGAGTGACACCAAGTTCAAAGTGAACAATACGAATGGGATAAGCACTGTGACGTTACCCAAAAATATTTTCAAGGTCCATTCTGATTCTATGAAATAATAAATCAAAAATGCGCCACCAACCATGTTAACCACATTTAGAGCAAGTTCTACAATTATGTCTTCGGAATAGCATCTAGAAAAATGTTCAATCACGCATTCTAATTCTTTATAAAAATTTAGAATTCTTTCAATGCCGGTGTTATTTCCAATGGAAGTAGTTTTTGAACTTTGTATTTGGTTTGATAGATCGTGAAACAAATGCTGAAAGTACATTATTTGCGTTTTAATCCACAAAACGTTTCCCAGGTGGAAGTATTGCATGTAGTTTCCTATTTCATCCGCTACGAAAGGTAAAATTGGCGTTTTACCGTAAAGGTTATTGTAATTCCACGCTACATCAACTGTTAAAATTGTGCAACCGATGAAATTTAGAATCAAATAATTCTTTAGCGTCTTGAATTCGATTTCATTAATTTTTATCAAATGTTGTTGCCGGGTTGAAAATTCAACTAAGTTGTTCCAATAGTTTAATGTCACATTACTTCGAATTTTTAAAACTGCATTCACTCTTACGAGCAAAGTTCCAATAATATTTGAATATGACCAAAACACAATAATCCATGGATATGCCCCTTGATCAAACCACATTCCGTATGAACTTTTTACCACAGTTGTGTACACTATCCAACCGATGTAGCTAAATATCATCAAAATTGAAAATATAAATTCAAATGCTACGTAACAGTGGTGATTGACCCTCGACGAAACTATTTTTGTCGGCAAAGGCAAAAAACCTCCTAAAGTTGATCCGCAGATTGCCCATTTTCCGATTTCCAACAGCCTTTTCTCTATTTCTTGTTTAGATCTGCTTTTTTTCTCCATTTCCTACGAAAATTGTAGAATTTACTCAAAACGTTTTTAATTGTGTCACGTTTTTGCTCTCTAGCTGCTATGAAACAGCTACGCATGACAAAGAAGTAAATATTAAGAAACGTTAAATTGTCAAAGTCCATTTGAATTATGAAACGAAATAATAGTCATGCAATCAATTATATTAAGCAAGCACATTATACGACATTGGATAAATGGGAAAATATAACAATATTATGGCATTCCGAAAAGTAACTAATTGTCGAATCACTTAAATATATTAAAAAATTAATTTAACAAACTAACCTCAATTTTCCTTTGTAGCGGAATTGCATTTCTCCTACCTCTCACATTTTATTGTAGGGTATAACAGAACGGAGTGAAATATTTAATTAAGATATTGAAATGAAAGGCATAGGTAAATAGGTAGGCATAAACTGCTTATATTTAGTAGTACTCGAACGAAAAGTAAGTAATAATACGTGCGCATTTTGAATAAAAACATTAATAAGTAGTAATTAATTAATTAATTAATTAACTCTTAATTAATTGTTTTGTGTTATTTTATTTCGGCAGTATACACTTTCCCAACATTCTCTTTCAACTTCCTCTAAGTCTCTTCTGCTAAAGACTTATAATTCTTTTTATAGGTACGGTCATGTTTTTGTTTTTAAATAATGTGATATTAGAGTTTTTTAAATTATTTTTAGTATTTTAATTAAATTCTTTTACCTCGTTGCCGTGATGTTCTACCATTTTAATTACATTATTGATCACCTTTTTGAAAAATGAAGATATTCCAGATATAAGCCTTAAAATTACATTTGGAAGTTTCTTAACAAAAATTTCTAACATAAAAGCTGAAAAGGATGTTCCAAGAAATGCCCCGAAAATTATGAACACGGTATATATTTTCATTGAAAAGGAAATTGAAATTGGTTGTTGGTCTTCAAAATCCCTCTGAGCACTTCCTTGAAGCTCTTTAGGGTAAAATTCTTGAAGTGCTTCAAAAAAGCCAATTTCATTGTATTGCTGTACACTCTGTTGCAGAGCGTAACCAAATCGCTGATAAAATGACCAATTTCCTATGAGAACGTGCTGATTTCTCGGCCACTAAGCACTTGGCATCGCGGTTGTGTTTTTGTAGCCTGCTGAAAACTTTTACCAGGAAATTACCACCGCCGGTTTCCATAAATAATCTCTTGTCTAAATTGCGATTGCTTGATATGTACACAGTCCGGCTCAGGTTATCGTCGTTAGGAATCACATAAATCGACTCATTTATTTTATCGAAATCAAATTTATGAATGCTAAAAAGCGGGGGAACGGATTTCGGATATTTTTGTACGGCCATTTTGTAGCCTTTTGCTATGAACTCTGGAAAGTCCTGAATAATTATTTTTTCAGCTGGGGCAATGACTTTAATGGTCATGTATGTTTCATAAATTGTGGATAAAAGAAATCCTGTGAAAGACAAGGACAGGATGATGAAATTAGATATTTCGATTCCGTCTTGTCTCATTAATATACCCAACAATCTGTAGGTCAAATCAAAAAATCCGTAATTGAATTCCATTTTCCTTTTATATTTGTTCATACAAAAAAGAAATGCCGAGACGGTTATTATTGTGACTGATATGGCAGTCCACGTAGCTTGGTCAAAATAACTGTATACCCAAACAGTCAAAGAATTGATGTTTCCATAATCATGGATTCTGTTACAGTAGATTAAAACTTTTATGGAATCCCTTCCGTAATAACTCAACTTGCTTTTGCCATTATATTCTTCCATTACGTCTGCATCAACGACAATTAAGCCGACTGAATTGGATATCTCATAATTTTTACCTTTCTTCCGATCAAAATATGTTACTGACGAATTAAACATTTGTGATAGCGTTTCACTAATTCGTATTGCTAAAAGACAGTATTCTATGTGATAATTTTTCAAAATAAGGTAAGTTGATTGTTCACATCCCCTATAACGCCTTATACCCGTGCTGCCAAATGTGAACGTCATTAAAATACATTAATTTTTGAAAAAGGCATTTTCTTGGTCAACTGTGTATATCTAGGCCACAGCTGACGCGCGTGAGGCTCTTTATCTGCACCATTCCGTGATAACTTAAAAGAATTTTGTATGTAAACAATATCCCATTTAATACAAAAATACAACTGGCCGTGATATGACATTTGTGACAAGTTGTCCACTATAAACTTCTCAAAATTGACAAATTTTCTTGATTTCCAAATCACTATGAAAGAGTTTATTTGTTGGTATCCAACAAACGACTTTAGCATTTCCAATAGCAATCGTAAAGATTTTGGATACAGTAAAATATGGCAATCGCAATTTGTAGTAATCAAATTCGCAGCGAGCTTGCTTTTGAGATGCTCCTTACGTTTCTGCCAATCGTAAATTGTCCAGGTTTGTAAATATTGATTTTTAAGTATAATTTTTTCAAAGTTCCGATTCCAAGCCTCATCGTCGCGAAATGTTAAATGATAATTACAGCTTTTAAAATAGGACAAATCTGATAAAGATTCTACGCCACAGTAAATAAACAAAATTATTGCTCCAACAAGCATGGAATTTACTTTAAAATCCGCTACAAAAGCCATTTTCAATTTTTACTAGTTTGTTGGCTGCATAACTAAAATTAATATTCTCGGTGAGGACATACAGTATCTCCTCTACCTGAGAGTGAGAGAGTAAAAGTTACATGGAGATATTCGGCCAAACAAAGAAAATAAGACGCCAATTAACATGCACGCGATTCGAAATAATTAATGTTTTTCTCATTTTCTGTTTGGGGCTCTATCTGTAAATATTGTAATAGAATACAGGTTCTAGTAGGTCATTTCAGCGAATGCCGAATTGCGGAGCACATTTCAACGAAAGTTCTTTATCACGAAACACATCTTTAATGAAGGTGTTACAACGAAAATAATAGTCATCTAATACAGATCATGACGATCAAAATTATAAATGCATTTTATTTCTATTTATTGTTGTATAATATGGACTTCAACTAATTATTTGCATTGAAGGGACGCTGCACGAATAGGGAAACGAGACTCGATAAAACGAAGCAAACATATTCAATATTCAATATTTGGCTGTGTCATAACTCATAATATGATTGTACAAAGAAAAGTGAAGATATTGCTTTATGGTAAAAAACGTAGGATAAAATTTTATGAAAACCATCTCAAGATTAATTTTCAGCACAATATTTTCTTTGTTGGAAAAATAAAATATTGTTCAAACAAAATCTCAGGTGAGTAATGTGAATATTTTGGAAATTTTAAATTAATGCTTCTCTTTCTTACTTTTTACTAATTCTAAAATACTACGAGTAAAATGCTTATTGTTGACTATTTTTAGAAATAATGTTTTTATTAGGTTACACCGTGCTCTATTTTCATTCACCGGGCAGCGGAAAGAGGAGTAAACGTTGAATTTTCGTGGAAACTTTTCGTTTTAAAGTTCCTTTCATTGAAGACGTCATTTCGCTGAAATTGAAAATATTATATTCTTTGAAATGCTTTCGTCATTCGTTGAAATGACCGGATACGTACAATAAATATGCTTTTCCTTCTAATATTAAATGTTATAGCTATCTAAATTAATGTTACTGTATAACGTATACTATTACAATTACAGCTATTCGCATTCGTGCATTAGACTTTTAGAGTAGATACCTTTACCTATCTATAGTTAGTGTTGAAACCAACTGAACGATAAAAAAATACTTACTGTTGAGTTACATTAAAAACGAAATGATGACCTATGGTAGGTTCTATACCTTTCTAGAGTATACTATATTTCAAGTCGTGGCAATTCCCCATAGTAAAAGGTAAAATTTTCGGCTAGTGACGTCACTTGCAGTACGGACTTAAAACGTATTTGATAGTCGTAACGTGACGTATTTTGCAGTATTTTATGGAGATTCAAAATTGACCCTATTATCCTTCCTTATCAGTATATATTTTATTCTAGGTTCTCTGCTATATGTCACATTATAATAATTGGAGATATGTTTACATAGGTACTCTTGAAAAGATAATTGCTGTGGGCTGGCGGGCGGAGTAACTCGAGGTTACCAAAGGTCATCATTTCGTTTTTTTAAACTGGACGGTACACATTTATACACTTCGAAATTAGAGATTTTCTACACTGTAATAATAACGACAATGAGTATAAGGTAATTATAAAATGATGTGGCAATTAAAGGGTCAACGGCCATGCAGAAGTCTATAGAACTAATAAATAATAAATAATTTAATTGTTTATGTTAATTGTAGTAATACGATGCGATGCATTATTCAACCAATAATTATGATATTATTATGAAACACGAAATGTATGACTTTTTACTGCTCACCACAAAGTTAGGGAACGCAAAAGGTAAACTATAAATAATATCGTTTGCGTACAGAAACCAAATTCATTTTAAAGTACATATTTATATCAATCAATCAGAAGTCCAATCAGATTTGATGATATCAGCACCTAATTTGCCCAACATTCGGCACGTTGCGTCGTTTACAGACACGTGTTTTTCTTGCAAAACCGATCCATCGATTACTCTCAGTCTTTTGGCTCCAATTATTCTATAGACACAAAACAGAAAAAGTGAGCCATTATTATTTTTAATCACTCTGTTTACGATATTTCAATATTTTTACCATTTGTTAAAATCTAAGCAAAAATAGGGTAAAAAACTACCTAAAGTGGGAATCCACACAAGCATCTTTATCTCCGGAAGGGCTTCCAATAGGTACAGTCCCTCCATATTTGAATCCAGTCATTGTCGAGTGTCTTGCTAAGCACTCTAAATATTTATCACTTTTGAATTTGTACTGTTTACAATAAGGAGAGTGAACTTTGTTATATTTTGCATTTATTTTTTTGAAGCTTTCTGCATTCTCCACTAAATCTATAGCCCATCTTATTGCTGTAAATTCAAAACATATTTTCAATCATATAATGGGATGAGATTTTGTTTTAAAAAGTTTTAATTCTGAATTGTAAATGAATATACCTTCAACTAAAACGTTAACATCTCTGTCGTGCTGTAAGTATTTAGGATCTATCAAGGGTAAACTGTATGGATCAGTATTTGGAAGTTTTATAGTTCCTAAACCTTTCGGGGAAGCCAAACAGACCATTTGGAAAAAAGCATCTCGATCCCCACCCTCTTCTTCTTTACTCATAAAATAATTTAAAGCTTTTTCGTTATAGTTAAAGGCGGAGCTCAAGGTCTGTTTGAAATCCTCATTCGGAGTAAATGACAGAATATAGGAAAACATATCCGGATTGCTGCTCGTCCCTTCCATTTTAGAAATTCTGCTACTTTTCGTAAACGTCGCATCTGTTTTTGATGATGCCAGAGGACCTCCGCCTGAATATAACCACTTCAACAGATTTTGAACGGAGGTATCTCTGCTTATTTGGAAACCTAACCCTTTATCTATATAAAATGGTCCTATAATTGCTCCGTACTTGTCTGAAAGAGTTTCACCGACAGGAAGATCTATTTTTATTGAAACCTGTAAATAATAAAATAAATTTAAATATATATAACCAAGGTCCGGTTTTTGTATAGCATTAATAAAACTTTATATCACATTATTGTACATTTAGTTCCCTTAGATGCTCCCTTGGCCCTATACCGGAGAGAATCAGAATTTTTGGTGTGGCAATAGCTCCAGCACTTAAAATCACTTCCTTGTCACAAACTGCAATTTTTTCAGAGCCATGTCTATCGTATAAAACTCCATAGGCTGTTCTCCCTTTCATTAAGACCTGTTAATTTATAATAACAATACAATTTTAATATTAACATAGGGGTGACTATAACATCCGACTAAATCAATTCATATTCAATTTAAATTAAATTTTAATAGTAACTTAATTATAATATTCAGGTAAAAATCATGTAATCAGTAATTATATATTATATAGTGACTAACCTTTTTAACATGAGCATATTTAACAACTGTTAAATTCTCGTTTTTCAAAATTGGGCGGACATAAGAATTATAATTGTCCCACCGGCGTCCATCATTCATATAGTAGTCAGCAGGTGCACAACCTTTTAAACACGGAAAAAAATAAAGAATAGCAATTACTCGTTGACAGATCATTTTGAATAGACTCATTTTTGACAAACGTTCCAAAATATTTACCTTCGCATAGCGGTCCTGCTGGGTTCGGATCCGTAACTGTAAGATTAAATTCTTCTCCAGCCTTAAGAAAATTACTTATATAGGGTGAAACGTATCCACCTTCTATTATCATTCCACCATGTTCTCCATGAGACCCTAAAATAATTTTAGCCAAAAAAATATGTTCATTGTGGCAACGTTATGTAAATATCCATGGGGTCTTTATTATGTCAAATAATTCAATTTTATTACTTTTGTCAAATCTGCCTCGATAATTCTCAATCTCTTGAAATTTTTTAATTATGTTCTTCAGTTCCCATCTGGAATCCCCAACTCTACGAGCAATATCATTGTATCCCTCATTGTTTCCACGAATATAAATCATTCCATTCAGAAGACTTGATCCGCCAAGACCTCTTCCTGCAGGCCATGCTGACCTCTAGAAATTACAGATTTTATTATCATTTAAGGGATTCAGCATCGGTAAAATATTTAAAAATGGGAAAAATCTGTAGACAGCTAATGTAACATAATAATTCTCAGAGAACAATTACCTACATTATCATTGCATCCAAACGAGGCACTTTTCTGAGGAACTGTTTTATAAGGATAAATTAAAGGTTGTTTATCCATGTTATTATAGGCAGTAGCAGGGAGGTGGACAAAAAGATTGTTCCCTATATCTCCACCAGCCTCTAGCAACAGCACTGAGAATTCTTTTGCAAGAAAATGTGCTAAAGTGCAACCGGACGAGCCAGCTCCAACTGTGGAATGATTTAAATTATTATTGATAATACTGACTTGGCAATTAGTGGAAAATTAAAAACACAAAGGTTTTAAATGGTAATTAAATGACGCCCTTACCTATAATAAAGTCATAGGATTTTTCTGTATCCCCCTTGGTTACATATTTAACAGTGTCGGATATGTAATCAAATCTTTCAATGGAAATCAAGAGTGGGGAAATTAAATGCCGGCTCAACAAGGCTATCAAAGGCCAGGTCAAAACTGTTACAACTCTGGACGCTAGTCTGCCGACTGATTTATTTAATGTGGAGGTCGCCAAATGAGCCATCATTAAATAAATAAAATTAAAAAGAACTGGAAAGGATCTATGTGCATAAAACCAATTTTCTTCGAAATAGAAACAAAAGATCTTTTAAGATTTTATGGTCAGTGGCTAAAGCAGGTAGGTATTTATCTTTTGATCCATTTCAAAGGCCCAAAAAAATACGTGCACAAAATTTGATGGACTCACTCGGCCCTTTCACAAATTATCGACAGAAAAGAGACTTTAGTAAAGGGAGCTATGTAGAGGATATAGAGTAGCACAGATGCGGAATGATCACTTCTTCCGGCATTTACGAAGTGCATGAGGTCTTGAAATTACCCTAAATCTGAGATTTGTGTCGTCTAACTGTTGATTGATTCTCTCCCTCTCAATCCTACTTATTACTGTCTCCTATTTAGAGACACTTGTCAAGTTGTCATTAGCTGACAGCAAATGACACAGAAAAGATTCTGTCACGGATTAAGGGACAACCGTTTATTGATGCTCCTATAAAATAACCTATAGCCTAGCATTAGGTAGATTATTTTATATAGTATTTCCCTAGCATGGTCAACATTATGGACAGGTGTGTTGTGCTGTGGAGGAAGTGGAACGTAACGGTTTGGGATTAAGTTCATTAGACTGTTAGGATTTATTTTTGGCGTTGCTGGTTGAATATGGACTTTATCAGGACTTTATATTATTATTAAATTATTTTAGATAATCCCAATTTATTTCGGTAAGAATTGATCAGAATTTGTTTGAATCAATACGAATCCGAGACACACAATTTATTTTCCTTTTATTTGCATTGGAATCTTTCTGCATAATCATTGGAGCTGTACCTGTCACCTGTACGTGTACCTAGCTGTATAATATGTCAAATCACTTCAATAAAAATTAAACAATGAATAAGGACCTTTTAATTCGACTTCACATATTATTACTAGTTATGATAAGCCATTATTTCGTTGATCAACAAGCAATAATTTGATTTACATGATTATGTCCTATTATAAACCCCATCTGACAGACAGTTTATTAACCCAGTTTTGTTAATTTTGAAACTATTGGGGTGAAAAATTCAAAACCTGTAAATTGCAGTATTAAAAGCAGACGGTATATTATGGTTTTACATTTTACATATTTAAAAATACTTAGGTATGGTCAGGGTGCTATATACCGTTACCTGTTTGAAGGAAATTCCTAGTATCCTTTCATTGCCTCAGTTACATGTTTTCCTTATTGCTAAAAACGCAATAAAATTCATCAGAATCAAAAGGTCGACAACCTTCGAATAGCCAATTCAACATTAGTGTTCATTGATATCGGCACAGCGTTTGGCTCTCCGTAAAAATATCAATCAATTCGATTTAGTTTTCATTTTTTGTCACTTGCAGTTTCTAGTACTTAAATTGCCCATAAATTATTTAAGAATGGCATTGCCCGCAATGCCAGGACCGCTGCCACCTATTACTATTGCGACCCTGCCTTCTGTAATAATTTATTTTGCATTAATGCTGGAAAAACAAGATTACGCCGACAATGTTGGCCCCATTCTCTCTGCTGATGAACAAACCTACGATTTCATCGTTGGTAAGAAGTATTATAATAATTACACCAGTATGCCATGTCCCATCTTCTTCAGCAAAACCGAACATTTACCCGAATTAATTCTGTTGATTTAGTTGGAGGAGGATCAGCAGGAAGTGTCATAGCGAATCGTCTGTCAGCTCCACCAATGAACTACAGAGTTTTGTTATTAGAAGCAGGTGGAAACCCGAACTTTATAACAACTATACCAATGACAACGATCTTCCTATTGCATAACCCTAACTTGGATTGGATGTACGAGACAGTGCCACAAAAGGATATCTGCTTAGCACTCAATGGCCAGGTACCAACAAAATTATTATTATTATTACAGCTCATTCATCCTTATGTCTAAAACGAAACGATAATAAGTATTGGGGGTGTGTGCTAGTAATTATTATCTGTCTGCTGCTGCATTCTTACATTTATTGGTACAGGAAGGCCAGCCATTAATAAGTTTATGAAGTTATGATCTTATTGTTTCTCAATCTAGTCGAAAAGTCAAAACCGTTAGGTAAATACCTAACGGCAGTATTTGGAAATCGTGTACAAAGCAAATTGAATCAATCGTTGAATATGCCGTTTTTATTGCTTACAGAAAAGTTTCGTAGCAACAGGGAAAGGCTTAGGAGGTATTTGAATTAAATTAAAAATATGTCATAAAAGTTAGCTAACCCTTTGCCGCGACGGATCCTAATTGGTAACCCTCCGTTGGCAACTTTAAATCCACCACCCCTTTTTTGAAACAATGTATAACAATGTATAAAATACGGTGAGGGTGTTGCTAAAATGGGAGGAGGGAAACTTTTTGTGATTTTGAGTATTACAACATCTGTTGCCAACCAGGGGTTGCCACTTTGGGGCAGATTCCCCGTAGCGTTGGTTGTGGTATAAGAAAAAGAAATATTAGTAGATCCTTTCTATTTTCCTAGGGTCTTCTTCAACAAACTTTATGGTTTACATGCGTGGAAATCCAGCTGGTTTTGACGAATGGGCAAAACTAACGGACGATCCAAGTTGGAGTTACAAAGAAATTCTTCCTTACTTCATGAAATCTGAAAATTATCATGGAAACTACCCAAATCGTTAGACATGCATTACATATTTATATTTTACTTTACTAAATAATTGATAATTATACAAAAATACATTATTTCATTTCAACAGCTATAAATTGGTATAATTATTTATTTTTAAGAATTTTTTATATTTTGTAGCTGAAGTACACGGAACGGAAGGTCCTCAGTATATCGGTCAATCAAGTTACCATCCAATGGCGGATGTACTGTATGAAGCTGTTCAAGAATTGGGACATCCCATACAAGACCTGAATGTTAAACAAACAGACGGTTAGTATATATTATTATTATCATTTCGTGTTTCCATACCTTAATATTAATCTAATGTAATTCTAATTTAATCCATGACTCTATATTTCGAATTATAATCATACATAGCTATTTTCAATTTATAATTAACATAGTTTGCAGTTACTATGGTCCAAAGAATTAGAAAGTAATTGACGATGAATGCTTGTAGTTGAGTATCGATTTACAATTTGTAATTAATTAATTTGCAAAATCTCAACATTTCATTATGACTGTAGGGTGGATGGCTGCGGACACAGCGATTAAGACTGGGACCCGTTTTAGTTCGTACTCTGCTTTTATTGAGCCTATTCTGAATAGGAAAAATCTGGTAGTTAGCCGCTACTCAAAAGTGACCAAGGTCTGTAGCCTACTTTTCTAAACGTGCAATATTCAATAAAAAATAGTAAGAAATTCCAGATTTAAAAGCTAACCGAATGGGTTTTTTAGTTTATTTTTGATCGAGAAAATCCAAAGAAAGTAATTGGAGTGGAATACTTTCGTCATAATAGTTCGATCCCAAAGAATGCCTATGCAAGCAAAGAAGTAATTTCCAGTGCTGGTACAATAAATTCCCCTCGATTGCTACTCTTATCTGGAATTGGACCAGCAACAGAGCTTAAAGCTTTAGAGGTGTTTTATGGACAAATATTTCTTTCTTTTTTTTGTTTATCAACGTCTTGCATCAAATGAAATTAAACGTTTTGGATTATTTATAGATACCAGTAGTGCAGGATAACAGTAATGTGGGAGGAAACCTGCTGGATCACCCAATGACTGGGGTGTTCTTTGTATTCAATAAGACGGATGTTTCGTTTATCGCGGAAAGAGATTTAACGAGCGCAATGAATGACTACACCACTAAACAATCAGGTATGAATCCTAATTACTCTTATGGACGAACTATGATTAATTACAGATATTATATTATTATACTATAATACAGCCAATAAAGTTATTAATTTTCCGTAAATCTGTTTTATGGCCCGGGCCCATAACTCAAACATGTTACGATATAGTACTATATAAGCTATGTATGTGATGGATTTAAATCTGTCTCAAAAATCATTGAAAAATAATTAAATTTTTCTTAAAACTTATTTAATTCTCTCCTTAATAAAGATTTCCTCAGAGTTAATGAATTGTCTTACGAAATTATTTAAATCTTCGATAAAATGAATGAAAATTACTTAAAGTTGATGTAAAAGGGTAGTTTTATTTATGAAGTGTTTGCCAATTATTTTTGACAATGAAACTTATTTTCTATGTACTCAATTGTTTATATAATTGCACTTTCATTATATTATTTTCATAATTTAGGACCTGCTGCCACCAGTAATGCGTATGCGATGGGGTACACATCCAGCCCGTTAAATAAAAATCCCAACTGGCCTGACGTCCAAATGACTGCAACATTTCTTGGGATGAGTGAAGCAATGGCTATGGGCATGTCATTGTTTAATGTGAAGGATGGAGTGGCTCAAAAATATTTTGGACAGTATGCCAAAGACCAGACCGATGGTAATTTGTGTCTGATCACTCAAGTTCGACCAAGAAGTAAGGGTGCCGTGAGGTTGGCCAGTAAAGATCCAAATGTTGCTCCATTAATTGACCCAAAATATTTCAGTGATCCCGAAGGATTTGACATGCAGTCAATGGTTCACGGTAATTTATTTTTGTTACCTACTACAATTTAGATTTTTGAGGTGGAACAATTCATAATTGGATATATGAGAGTTAACTTTTTCATTGGAACTCATTTTCAAATTGTAATACCTTAGGAATGAAGTACTTGGTCAACTTATATGAAAATACGAAAGCATACAAAAAGTTAAATGCTAAATTCCTGCCTAACAGCTTCCCTGGTTGCGAAAGTCACGTTTTCAAAAGTGACGAATACTACGAATGTTACATCAGACAGTTTTCATTATCACTTTGGCATTATAGTGGAACATGTCGAATGGGAAAGGCTGACGACCCAAAAGCTGTTGTAGATCCTCAATTGAAGTAAAGGATTTGAATTTAAAGATAGAATTATAACTAGTCGTAAACAATGACGTAACAAAAATGTGCTATTCAAATTTCAAATGACTTATTTTAATTCATTTATTTTACAGGGTGTTTGGTATTGAAGGACTACGCGTTGCAGACGCCTCAGTAATGCCAGTAATAACAAATGGAAACACAAATGCCCCAACGATGATGATTGCAGAGAAAGCAGCAGACATGATATTAAAAGAATGGGCGAATAAACCTTCAAGTGCTCATGACAAAAATAATATTCTGTAATCCCCTTTTAATTAATTAGCTAAATTATGTTTTGGACTTAAAAATATGTTATTTTAATTATTATTTACCTATACGACTTTTTGGCTGGGGTAAAAAATACAAATATATTTTTAGATGAAGCTTTTCGTTTATTTTGAAGCTGTTTAAAATATAAAAGCATATTACAATGTATAAGTAAAGTGCCTATTTTCCCATTTAAAAATCGAGTTTTACAATATTTGGTTTTATTTTGGAACCAAGAATTTTATAAGTGTATGGCCGGCCCAATGACTTCACACGATTCATTCCATCCAAGTGAAGAAAATTTTGCATCTCCAAAAGCAAGCTGCATATCTATTTAATATTTATTATTCAAGGATCATACGTGAACTGGGATTTTATAAAAATTACGCTAAACCATAAAACATGACATAAATAACGTACATTTGAAGCAAAATCGCATACGATGTAGTCGCATTCAGACAATAGAAACATATCTGTCACTATTTCAAATAATGCTTCAACTCTATATGATTGATTGGTATGCGTAGTTCTGGACCGAAATCCTATGATATTCCATCTCTCTGTTGAATTCCTGTCAATAGAAATTAATTACCAATATTATGTGAGTGAAACTGTGTAGTTAAAGGAATGAATCTTCAAAGCCTTCAAAATATCGGCCTGAAATATTGTTGCAGTAAACATTAGTTTAGTTTTCAGAAAACTAGAATTAGTGTCAATTTAGTTTTTCTTATAAAATCGTCGTAATATTTGTAGTACTGTACCTACGACAATACCAAAAATATGATTTGCCATTGAAAAGGAATTATTTATTGGCTACCTTTTCACGTATGACTTCAAAACCGTAGCATCATCCGACGCTAGGAATATATTTTGAGCTGTTGTTGTGTTTTTATTTGAATTGTAATATTTCTCTGCAGCATAGAGATATTCTTCAACTGTATGAAAAGAACTGGCTTTATACAGTACTTTGTCCGTTCTGCGCACGTGCACCCTAAAGAAAAAAAGAAAATTTAATCAAATATTCTTCAAAACTAATCTATATCTATTACTGCCTGAAAATGAACGACTAAAATTGGATTTTTTTAGAGAATGTTTATTGTTCACTTACCCAACTATCGGGGTCTGAAAATTAATTTCTTTTTTGGCGGCTAAAATTCGTTTTTGTTGACTGTCGGTAACTCTTAGACCAAATTTCATAAATTGACCAACCCACCAAAAAAATGGCAAGGGATGAATGGCATCCACAAGGTCTCCAAGTTCCTTTGGAACGGGTATCCCTTCTTTGAGTGGGTACTCCAGCTGATCTGCATACTTTTTAAAAATCGACCCATTTGTGTTATACGTCACACTGTTCTCTTTATCTATTTTAAGAATCAAAATTGGAATGACGCAATTATAAGTTGACTCATAATTATTTTTGTCCGATTTCCCTAGTCATGCACTTTTTAATTACATATAACATTGGCGGATTTTATTACAATATTCGGATACTGTTAAATTTCCTCTACTTAATATGCATATGCTTAATATTTTTTGAATATTTAATTTTATAAAAAGAATTTCAAATTTTTGGTTGTGGTTTAGATTCGAGTTTATTCTGTAGCAAGACAACTTTCTACGGAATTTTGCCTTTTTTATGTTGAAATGGTTTATGAATGCATACTTACAAATAACAGGAATCTTTTTGTTCCAAATAAGTCTATAAGTCTGAGGACCCACTTGACATCTGCTTCCTAATGGTAAAAACACTTCCCTCCAAGAATTGCTATATGACCAATTGCTTTCATCGTGGATAAGGGGCACTCCAAATGCATAAGAAACAATTAGACAAGCAATCCTGTGATGAACTTGACATCCAAAACCGCAAACTAAAAATAATTTCGTTTCGTTCCTTAGCATTATGAGACATGTAATAACAATAACCAAATATTCAGTGCTTAAATACTTTGAATTTTAACCAGGGTTGAATTTTACATACCGCTTTGTTGATGGCCGCACACAAGATTTAAAGTGGAACAATTTTCTGGGTTGCTCAATTGGGCTAGTTGCTCTTGGATTATGGTCGATAAAATAGAAGAAAATTTTCCTTTTATAATGTCCCTTTCCAAATTTGAGTCATTATTGTTTAGTGCGATCAGTTGGTCGTATATTCGACGGGCATGTTTGATGTAGCTTTGATTTACAGATCTCGGTGGATTCGAGAATTGTCTGAAGACAAAATAAGAGATAACGCATAAATAAATGTCTATGTATTTGTTGCTTATTAGTATTATTAGTTATACTAAATTACATGCTCAAATTTGATGGTATGGATAATTAATGATTAATAATGTTTTCTCTCATTGCCGGCCCATTTATTTCCGGAAGAAAATTTTTGTTGATAATTAAACGGATATTTTTACGGTTTTATTAAAAGTGAATGTTAGTGAAATTACGTTTCATTACCTGGTTATAACTTCATTAGGTAGTTTAGTTGCTTAAAATATATGGCATATATATAAAATTATGCAATTCATTTAACATAGCAAAAGCAAATGCCTGTTTGTTAGTGCACGTGAGGGGATATTTTTCCGTAAAATTCCCCAATATGTCTATTCAAATGCAACATTTTATTTTACACATTTCTTCATAAAATTACTCTTTGTAATCACTAATCACTGTGCATTAAAATTGTAAAACAAAAAGTTAAAATACTAAAAGCTATGATTATGGTTTATTTTTTAACACACAAATGTTTCGATATTTATTTTATGATAATAGATTTTTACCGATATTTGTTTTATGAAAGTTAAATATAGACAGACATACAAAAATGAGAGGACCTTGGGTATTTGTGTGTAGTAATATAAATAAACAGAATAGAATTCCTCATTCTATACTTCGAAAGAAATTTGACACAATAATTTAGTTTGTGTTGGTATTTAGGTGACACAAAAAAAATCTGAAATGAGGTTTATACTTTTGCTTTGTTAATCTTGCTTTCTATTTCACTGACATTTTTGGACCAAAATAGCTCCAAGTCCTCCGTAATTCCGACTAATAATGAAACCCGGTCGAATGTTTGTAAATAAGAAACAGTCTTTGTAATAGAACGCAACTAAAAGGAATAAAGACAAAACCGCTATTCCTATCTTAACTTTAACTTCCAGTCTTGAAAACATGTTTAGCTAAGAAAGACTATAACATAGTAGTTCTATGAATTTGAGATATTTACTGCATTTAATTCCTTGACTACTCACGAAGTTGTTGTGATTGTGAACCTTCATCCTGTTTATCTGTAAAAGCAAAAATAAAGCCATTCGTAGTTTAATATATTCTGTCTAAGCTGTGTAATTTAATTACTAATACCTACGTTATTGTTTCCAATTAGCATTTACCGTTAGTTGGCAAAGCAAAAATAAATAGCCATTCGTAGTTTAATATATTCTGTCTAAGCTGTGTAATTTAATTACTAATACCTACGTTATTGTTTCCAATTAGCATTTACCGTTAGTTGGCGAACATTCTGCTTCAGGTTCAATATACTGGAAAGGTACATATAATATTATAGACACCTATAAGTTTCAACATAAGGATTTTTCATGTTTAAGATGTTACGACGAATTTGGCATTATTTTGAAAGGTCATTACTACGGCAAATGCCTTGCAAATGTTTATTACGCCACCTAAATATAACATATCTGCATCTGTTGTATTGCACTATTTGCACTGCATGCTCATTTTTACAGGAGTATAAGTCTACCTGCTAAATATTATGTTGCATAAATATAGTGCAATACTAAGTTTTACGATAATATAAAGTAAATCAATTTACTTAATTATGTAAATAACTAAAACAGTTAAGTCGGTGAGTACATGGATAATAATTAATAAGTAGCAAGTAAAGGGCTTGCAGGAAATCATCATTACCGATTTGAACATTATACTTTGTCATTGAAATATGTCAGTTATAGAAAATTTTCACGCTAGATAATTAAAGCAACAGAAGAAAATCCATGAATTTATGAATTAAAGGACAAGGAAAAAAATTAAAAGATATCAACAACAAAGTCCAGCTTCTCTTTCTACAAAGGTGTACAGAATTCAGAAATAAGTTCACGATTTGAGACACTTATTACCATATTATAGCAATTAACACAAAACAAAAAACTTCTTAGTGAACATTGAAAGCGTAAACAATCTTTCGGGGGTATTTTATGATTTATGGCTAAAGTGACAACAAAAATAGATCGATTAGTTTGTAATTGCAACCTGATGAAGACATCTTGAAACATGTCGTCCTTACGGTGATGAGATGAGTAAATAATTTCAAAGCTCATCTTGGAATTTAGACCAGTCTCTCTCTTCACATCATCTTTCTACAAAGA
>JABASI010001281.1:0-26448 GCA_019776505.1 Tomocerus nigrus
GCTATCTAAATAAGAGAATATCGTGAATAAATGAACACATGTTCACTCATATGCATTGTAATTGTTGATATCTATTTATTATTGCATTATGCAGGTTATCAGGTGCACAAAATTAAAGCAGAATAAATCCACTTTGTGGTTATATTCGAATTTTCAGAATTTGGAAACGCGACTAGAGTAGTAATTATATTTTATAAATCGTCACGTAATTAAATATAAAAACAATGTTGACATTTTGAATCCAGTCCAGTCTTAAGAGTGTTTACGTTTACGTACACTTTGGCATTTCCGTGTTACATGATAAAGACTGCATTATGTACGTGCAGTAGAGAAAACATGTTTACAAATACAAATTGAATTCTTTAAAAAAATCTTTGTTCAGGGACCAAAAAAAGAACGCGCTTTTATGATATAGTAAGCCTTGGGCCGAGTAAAAATGCGTGCTATGCTAATACATGGTGCTTTTCCGAAAAGTTGATTGTTGTTACATAAAAATTACATAAAATACATCTTTTGATTTTCCGTACAAGAATTGTAAAGCTGGACATAAGAAATGAAATTGCGTATTGCGTTCAGAGTGCATTGCATACTAAGTATAATAATATACTTATAAGTAATTTGTAATTTACTCTTTTTGTCTGCATCAAAGTACCTAAGTATAGTAAACAGGGAGACAAAACAACTTCATGAATTCTATTCTTTCTGGCTGTAGTGATAGGAAAAATTGCAATATGATTATGTATTAATAGTCAAGTTTATATTGTAGTAAAGTGGATTGTGTAGTGCAGCTGCTTTCGGATCTTTAACGACTGCTGACGCATACGTAATGCAATGTAACTCCTTTTGAGGAGCTAGTTAATGCTGAACAAAGCTAAGAAGAGCTAATGTTGTACTACTCAGCTTGATACAGAGAATCTGATAGCATTTTGCAATTTTTGCCATTAAAACTACTCGTTCCTCTCGTTATGCTACAGTGCTAATAGCCTTAGAAAAATTCCCGTGCAATAATGCTATTTGATATTGCAGAAACGAAGCTGAGAATAAAGCTACTCGCATTTCATTATCAAATAATATGCTCATGCACTGACTGCGTACAGGAATATCTGAAATAGCAACCTCGTAATATTCATAACTTATTATTAGCACATAAAACGTGCTTCTTCGTCTCACCTATGCAAAGAACAACTAACCGCTCTCGAATACTAAAATCCTAGTCTGATCTGACTTCTTTATGCCAACTAATTTAAAGTGAGGGGAAAAGGCAAGGGTGCCTCCCATTACCTTTTGAACACTTGTTTGACTAATTTGCGACAAAAGGTAAAGCCGCATCTTAAACAAATACAAACAAAATCTCAAAGTGTAATCAATTTCTAAGAGGATAAAAGCTCAGCTATTTACACTACTGCTATACTATTATTTACTTAGAGAGTAATTGGAAGCTATGAATGATGCTTAAGAGAAGAAAGGCAATTCAAAATGCCATAAAACATGTTCTCTGACTCTAGAAATGCTAGCTGGACTGATAATAAGGCTTTTCGTGCGATTAAACTCATGTAACCGGAAGCCATTTATATTTTGAGTGAACATTTACATGAGACGCCTGAGTTTCACTGAATTATCACTGGTGAATTCTAAAAACAACGACCTATACCTACATAAGTACAACTTTTTAAAAGATAATAAATTATAATTATATAATTTTCTTATATAACCTACATTAAATAATTAAACACTGTCTTCACCTCATTATCTACGCCCAATTACTGTCTGTCTCATCTTTGCAATTTTCTTACGTCATTTCATGCTGTGAACTTAGATGGATTGACCTAGACATCATAGCATGGTAGAATATTCCAGTAAATCATACAACAAATATTTAAGTTTATAAAACAAGAAAATAGAGTTACTCATTACGAAGTAGAACCTTAGGTCCTTGCGGCAGGTTGTATTTTGCAGACATCATCAAATCTTCGTTTCAACAGTCAGGTTGATATTTTAGCCCCAAAGATTTTACCAAAGATTGCATTTACAGCAACTAATTCGAGCTGTAGATGCACCTCTGGTATCCATTTAAGACTAAACACTGTTGAAAGAAAATGTTCGTCGACGACAGATCCATAAGTTACTGGAAGATGTGCTAACGGCTTGGCGAAATGAGTAATTTCTCATGTGGAGAACCTGAATCGGTGTCTTTGATTCTGACGGGTGGTCCTTCTCTCCTTCCTCTGGTTCCTAGTGTTGGATCTCAGGCGCTGTGATATTTTCTCTTGTTGATATCGCACACAGTCACATAAATGTGTACATGTTTTAAGTATAGATAGTAATTTATCCAGGAGTTAATGGGCTCGGTTTTGTTTGGCTATAAGACATAGATAGACGATTTGATTTCCTCCTCTGCAAACTAACAATTGAATGTTGGAACAGATACACAATGTTGTCAGCACGATTGTTCCTCAGTAACAAGAACATGACAAGACAAAGTAATTTCTCATGTGGAGAACCTGAATCGGTGTCTTTGATTCTGACGGGTGGTCCTTCTCTCCTTCCTCTGGTTCCTAGTGTTGAATTTCAGGCGGTGATATTTTCTCTTGTTGATATCATACACAGTCACATAAATGTGTACATGTTTTAAGTAGATAGTAATTTATCCCGGAGTTAATGGGCTCGGTTTTGTTTGGCTATAAGACATAGATGATTTGATTTCCTCCTCTGCAAACTAACAATTGAATGTTGGAACAGATACACAATGTTGTCAGCACGATTGTTCCTCAGTAACAAGAACATGACAAGACATGATAAAAGCTCTGTTAACATCAGCTTGAGTTATCCGATCGGAAAGCAAATGATAGGATTAAATTAAATCTGAGAATTCAGCTCAAGGCTTCTTCATATTCAATAAGACATAGATAGACGATTTGATTTCCTCCTCTGCAAACTAACAATTGAATGTTGGAACAGATACACAATGTTGTCAGCACGATTGTTCCTCAGTAACAAGAACATGACAAGACATGATAAAAACTCTGTTAACATCAGCTTGAGTTATCCGATCGGAAAGCAAATGATAGGATTAAATTAAATCTGAGAATTCAGCTCAAGGCTTCTTCATATTCACTTAGGTAGCTAGACATCGAACTGAACTTAGTAGTTGTTATTAGCGAATAATATTATATAGTTAGAATATTTAAAAGAAAACGCGTATCGATATCAGAATGAGTTAATAGTAGCATGAGCTACATTCACTGACGATGTATGCTTTGCTTTATCTCTCTCTTTCTCTCTCTCCTTCACTCTCGTATGCAAATTCGTAAATAAATTGAATGAATTAGATTAAATTGTGAATGATTGACATTGACAATGAAATGGCAGAAGTTCACTTGAAGAAAACAAAAGAGCAACTACCCGTGAGTTTTTCCATGTGCAGATTTATATTTGATCAAGAAAAAACTGCAAAGACTCGTATCATGCGAATCATACAACAGAATACACACAAAGCTACTCAAAGATAATATTTGCCAGCTTTTCACTGTACTCAAACTTAAAGCTAAGCTACGCCTAAAGCTAAAGGTAAACTTAACGTAAAAATGGCAAAGTTACATGGAGGCTGTTCTTCTCTTCTTCTCTCGTTGTTACTACTACATTAACTAAAAACTATATATCTACTATAATATAGTCTATATATATACTATATATACTGTAGTTAATATATGCTACTGCTATTTAAGAAATATCATACATATGCCGGCCCGGCATTCTGTATCTGACTATTACTTGTGTATTGTAATTATCTCGACTTATTGTTAACTCTGTTCGTACTCCTAATAATTTCATTGTGTGTATTCTCCCAACTTCAACTGACAATGAGTTAAACGAGTGAAATAATTCTCCTCTGCTACTGATACGATAAAATTATAGACACACACACACATACTCTCGCCGTTTCTCTGCTGAGAACATTGTAGGGATAATCCCTAACTGTACGTTTATGCAAGTAGAGGCTACTCTTCTTCATTTCATTGTCTGCAAGAAGTCTAGGGATAATATGTGAAAACACTCGGGTGAAAATGTATCTGTCTACATATCGTCGTCGGCTTATTCACTTGGGTTTGGCCATTTGTGAGGTAGGGTATGGCAAGCAACTTCTATCTATCCCTATCCTATCTTAATCCCACTTGGAACACTATAGGTCAGGTTGCACTTCTCTTTGACTTCCCCTCTATTAACTTTGCCTCTCTATACAGTATCGCAAAAATAAAAAGCAACTACTTGTATATATATTTATGTATATGCCAATTGAGTGCTAAAGTTGCACCTATCTTTTCCTCTCCAACAAAATGATGTTTTTCACTGTTTTTTATATATTTGTGTGTATCATGCTTCATTATACTCTATGAAGTTGTATCTTTCAGAGTTTCAACAATTTAATTCACCTTTTCAAGCTACTTTCCTTCATTTCACACATGTAACTCCTTTTACCCACACATTTCTCGTCTATACTCCTTTCAAATTGGCAATGGAAATGAAATGGCTTGGTTTGGAAGGACAGGAACTGGAACTATAGGGTTCAACGCAACAACCTACACGTGTATGACCTTTCATCAAACTCATCCAAAACTACAAAAAAAAACTAAACGCAATATCTTACATCTGAACTAAATAGTAATTCTCTCTATATGATTCTTTGTACATACAGAGATAACAGATAGAATAAATAAACTATAAAACGCTTAGCACTGACTTTCTGAAGTAGATTCCTTCATTCCTTCCTCCAATCACATTTACTTAGCTACACTTTTATTTTAAATGTATTACTATTACAAATTTTATTAATTAACCCTGTAAGACGAGTGCTAATGAAATAAAAATGCAGGAGAGAGATAGGAGTTCTACGTTAAAAATTACTATATAGTTGTCTGTTATCATTAAAGTCTATATTAGGTCATTGGTAATTAGCTGCGAGCCCTCTTCATTCTCGGAAATGTAGACGAGGCTCTTTTTATTAATTTTTGCATTTTTACTCCGGCTAAATGCAAGGATTTATAAATCTAAGACGAGTTTTACTGCCCAACTACCTAAGTAACTTGTTTATTTCTGAAACTCTCTGAGTTTTCCCTAAAGTGGTTCTCTTTTCTTGTGGGGGAGTTAATGATTACCATTGAGAGCTTTAGCCCTGCCAGTATTATCAATGAGCAATTACGGTATAACATTTATCCATATATTATTATGTATATCTATTATGCATATATAGTGAATGAAGTTGTTCTAATTTACACTCATATACTTACTATCTTGGTTACTCAAGGGGATTTAAATGTTTCAGCATCATAAAGTTTATTCAGATATAACTCTGACTGTTAAACGCGTATATTTCGGCTCAATGCACAATCGCCCGAAGAAAGTCGCTTTTTTTCTAGTTTCCCCCACGTGGAAAACTTAGAACTTGCCTGGCTTAGGGTTGAATAACTTAAAAACATCTTTCCCTAGGTATTAACTATCTATATACACCATACATATGTATGAATCTACCTAAGGCAATAGCACTTGCTCACACAACAAGGTAACATCCCCATCATGAAATGAGCCGCATTTTTGCTACCCGTCAATCATTCTCTGATTCTTTTTAATCTTTTGCTCTTTCGAATTATCTCCTGTGACCTGTCAGGTTCAAATATTATATACGCGTGTTTATTGATGAGAATACCTACCTATAGATGCCCATTCATAAAATATCTACACTGAAACAAAGCGTGCTTTGTATTTAACTCCATTTTTTACGCAGACTATTATTACAAATACATCCTTTACACTTGCCAATTACAAAAGTGCAGTTTAAAGTTTGCTACATAAAAACTATCTATTAATCTATTACGAGATTTAGAACACGTTGCTCTTACTTCAATCAGGCCATCCTCTATATCTACCTAAAATACAATGCAATATACTCACACCGTCACACCACACCCCACTTTTCCAATATTATGAATGAAAAGCTTTTTAGGATTAACAAAATTGCTCTGAAGAAAAGAAAATGGTATATATTTCAAGAATTTATTGTGATTTGGACTTTGTTGTTGTATCTATAAATGATGCCATGCCATGCCTATTAGTCATTTAACTCCAAATTGAATTAGTAATACCTCTTCTATAGTACAGGTACCTACTATGTTTTTCTTATATGGTCCATACAAGTTACCCAGTCACTTGATATTAATTTCTTATTATACTTTCGTAGTAGGGATGTTAACACTTAATAATTTAACCGTACAATCATATTACCGATGATCATACAATTCAGTTTCGGAAATGTGCCAAAGTAGTACTGAAAGAGCTTTATTCATTCTACATTTCTTTAATTTTTCTGTTCTGTAATGGACATTATCCGCTTAGAACTGGATATTATGCCGCATCATAGACCCATGAATATAGTCAAGTTGAATTAATGAGGACGAATTAAGGTCTTCGTGGTGCATTCATGTAGGCTCAGGGGTAGTAGAGATAGAAAAATGTGAAGGTGAGCAAGCTGAATACCAAAATAACATTTCGGTATGCAAATATTAGAGTTATGTAACTACTGTAACAATGATAAGTACAACAGATATTGTTTTCCCTTCAATCAAATTGCCTGTATCCAATAATATGATCAGTGTATGACATTAAAAAACACGTCAATAATGTATGTATACAGGTAACTAGCTATATAGCTACTACTCACTAGGAACACACAAGGATAAATATTTCTTGAGCAGGATTAGGTTTGGAATTTTGCAGAAAGCATGCATGCAAGTCTCTCTGTCTGTATAGTTTCTGCTTATTACAGATATCAGATTTTACAACCAAAGACAAAAAGATACTTAAAAGTTACACTTGAACTTGAAGTTGTAGACATCACCGAAAATGCAGAATATTGATACTTGTGGGCAATATAATGTAATTGCTAACATATGTTTCAATTGAGTGAGTTTTTAATGATGAGGCAAAAGCCTTCTCCTTAAATACACAACCTGCCAACCTCTCATCAAAATGTGACCCAAAACAGATAAAGTCTGTTTGGCCTTAGCAGTGTAACTGCCTTCCTTCGGTGATGTAGCTTTACACATTCCTCCAGAGTATCCAAAGTGGAAAATACAAGCATAATATGGTAACATTTAGCTTTATAGTAATGCCTTAGATATAATAAAGTAACATTTGCTAGAAGTAGGTACAGAAAACTTGTTAGTGTTACCAGCTATAGGCATTAAAGGCTAATGAGAGAAGAGCCCAAAGTACAGGAAAGAAGATTTTTTTTCTTATTGCGAATTGCAAATATTTGCAAGATAAGTTCAGTTCAGCTGACATGAGTTCTGCCAGCAGAATTTATTGAGAATGGAATTGTACCTACAGAAATGAGTACAAGTGCTACTAGAATCCACAATCCACAAGTTAAGCTATAGCTACCTATGTGTAATGTTCCTGTGTGTGTACATGAATAAATGTTTATATAGAATGTGCATAGATGTACAGTTGTATGAGCAAGAGATAAAAATGCAGAAGAGCCAAGGAAAATGACATGCGTTGAGTAACACACTGCTACAGACACAAGTGCTTTTGCATTCATTTGTATGTACTTATGTATAGACACATGTAAATATCAGTAATACAGAACAAGACTGGCTACTTGATAAATCCAATCGAATTCTTGGGAAACGAAAGGGAAACAGGTATTTCAGGTGAAAAAAATATAGAGAAAAAGTTGTCTGTCTGCTCTCCCGGTGGAAATGCTAATATATTGTATTATAAATACACATGGGCATGGCACATGATGAGTTTAATGAAAGATTATAAAAAGTTATCTCTTTTCCCATTCCAAATCCCTGCTCGTCAATTCAGATATATACACATATGTCTGATTTGTGCAAAATACCAATACTTAGGAGGATACCTACATTTTACTACTGACAATGAGACAATCTGCATTCACTGCACTGCATCCTACCTTCTCAAGTTCATTTACCATTTATAAACCAACAATCCCTTTCCATATGTCCAAACGTTTAGCTTTAGTGCAACAGCCAGCTAAGAATCATGCTATTTTCCTTTTATCTTACTAAGATATCACATTTTTAGTTTGATTTGTTTCTTATCTTGTCCAAGAATTTTGCATACTCCTTTCAAGTTCCGATTATCCTTATACCTACTACGATTAGATCATACTACAAAACATGATCATTGTTATTTTTACAATAAACAAGCTATACCTATTTCATTATATCTTTTTAACCATCTATTGATTTTCCAACATTACATAACTTGTCTGTATACAAACAATAATATTGCCAATCTTCCCTCTACAAAAATACGCATAATGCAAATAACTACATGTAAATAGTTGTGTAAATATTAGAGGAAGTCTGAGCAATGGTAATTTCATGTAGCGCAGCGTCTTTCTCTCTGCAACCCCAACAACCTTTTAATCCTCTGGATACTATTTCATATTTAAGAAAAGACTCTTTTGCTAATTAAAATTGTAAACAATTACTTCACGAAACAAAGCAGACTTCCATCAGTTAATTGAAACCAGAGGATTCTAAAGATCTGTGAATCATGCCCTATCTACTGCTGTGATATACACACAAGGAATATTATAATTTACTACGGCAGAATGAGCACATCGTTAAAATAAATGGTCCAGTGAGTGATGAGTCTTGCAGATTACTTATCTAATTATATGATGCATATCGACATCCACTTCATATTCCAAAACGAACAACAACAACCAACTTCTTCTTTCTCCTGACATCCCTATCTCTTAAGTCAACATTAATATTTGTATACCTGTTTTCTGTGTAGTTAGCTACATAGGAATCGAGATGCGAAGCTAATTTTTCAGTTTTCTCCGATAAATATCTCATCATATTAGTAGGTACTTAACTATATCACATCACTGGGGTTCTCTACATTGAAGTGCTATAAATTACTGCATACCTGAAATTAGACAATAATGGGCAGTGATTATATTGAAAATGATAAATTGAACACATAATATACTTACATAACGAATAGCTAACACATAATATAATACCTAAATACTACCTATACAAACTACAAACTACAATGTAATCAATCACCTTCACCTGTCTAGGTAGGGAAAGAAACTCGATTTAGTAATTTTTTTACTAAAATTGAATATAATATACAGATAGTAGTTCATATCGAAGTTAAATAATGTCTTCAGTTCGATTTACTATAAAAATCGAAATAACTATAATGGAAAATAATTTTAGAATTTTGCGAAGCGAAAACAAATAACTTGAAAACGTGGTTGGTAGATATCAGGGTTCTGTGATACGTCTAATAATATTAAACCATAAAATTAAATAGTTTTCCTTTATTAGTGCTTAATTGTAGTATCAGCTTAATAAACCGAAATTTCGGATCTATCTATACTGTAAAGCCTCGATTGAAAAAGCATAAATTTACTAAAGCTCTGTAGGTTGGGTTGGGTAAGTCTTTGGCTTAAAATAAAAAAGTAAAATTGTAAGTTGGTGCATAATGAATGATATAATAAGTAGTGAGGGATATAAGGTATCTATCTAGCTCTACGCTCTACCTCACCTCAAATTACAATCTCATTGCAATTTGCAAGTATTGTAACAGAACAGTATAACTTGGGCTTCTTAAGATAAACATTTCCTTACCTTAGCTAACAATGCACTTGTTTAACTTAATCACATCTTAAAAAGTAAAATAAATGTTTGAACAAAAAAGCGGAAACAAGAATGGGGAAATGAGCTGAAAGCGAACTGACAGCTGGTGATACTTTTCAAGTTAGCTCCTGATTTATTGCACACTGATATGTGTGTACATAAAATAATGTACATATAAAGACAGGTAGGTGTTTCACTACATTTAGGAACAAGGTTTGTTTTTCTCAGTGTGAATCTTCATCGACATTTGTCTTGTCTACTGAAACATGACAGTACTAGTAATATAATACATGGAAGAAAATATGTACAAGGGATCTTCCTTTTTGCATCATTTACCTTACCTTGTCTATGTCTGCCCTTATCTTCATTACTACATTACATTTCTCTCTATCTGCTCTGTATTTGTTTTGGCGTGTCTTTGGTTTCGTTCGTTGCGTGGAGGAAACTGGTAGTGAGACTGAGAAGAAATAGCGATACAATAATATAGACACATTAGACAAGTTATAGTTCAGATGTATGTATGCTTATCACAAGAAATAACATGATGCTACCATACTTTACCAGATTAGACGAAACCAGACTGGGTTCCATTCCTAATTGCATTGTCTTTGCCTTTGGATGCTAGGTAGCTGCAGAGTTAGCTAGTCAAATACTTATCTGCACTACATTAGTCTCTAAATACAGAACATGAGAACTTAAAACAATTGGCTAAACAAAGTCTAAGGTACCTGCTACTGGTAAAAAAAACAGCGTATTTTTGTATTGGATTTGTGAACTTTGAAATCCCCCTCTGAATACACTTAAAAATGTTCGTTCTTATTTAAAAATTGTGTCCCTGAATCGGAAATTGGGATTTCATAAATGCAGGTCGAAATCCCATTATTTTAGTAGATACCAAGTGTAGATCCATGATATGTCTTCGCATTAAAATAAGGAGTCACTTATGAATGTTTCAGTCCTATGTGCATTTATAATGAAGTTATTGCTAAAGAATTCAAATAAACTACGTTTCAACGTATGCATTATGAAATCCCATTTATCATTACTACTCTGTGATAGTAATAACGATAAAAATGCCAATGTTTATCTTTAAAATACCCGAAATCTCATAAAATTCCAGTTTGTAAAGATATAATGAACCCAGTTGGTAGATACGCTATTTGTTATTGCTCTTTGAAAAGGGCTGGGCGATAAGTAAGGAAGGGAATAAGGCGAGGGCGATGATTTTTTGCAATTTGCCCATTCACTACTACTACTGCCTTGTCCTGACTACATTATCATTATTACAGTTTAACGTTATGTTATTTATTGCAGTAGTCCGGAATCCTGAACTGGGTGCGAGTTCCACAATAGGGAATTGTTGTAATGCTCCGTCTTGGTGCTCTGACTTATCTGCTTGCTACTCCATAAACTAATTCATTGCTTCCTTTTAGTACTTTCAGAGAGATAGACTTTTATGTAAGTGTCTAGTTAGTCAGTGTTCTTAAAGATCTAATCTTCAATAAACTTTAACTTAAACTACGTTCTTTAGTTAACTGTTGGGCTCCTGTGTCTCCTTTCTTCTCATTCTATATATCGTCCTCAAGTTTCTTTGATGCTGACTCCAGGCGCCGCTTTTGTGCCACTTTTAGATAAATGACCAGCTAGCTACTACCTTCCTTTTCAATCCTTTTGCTGAAAATTGCATTGTACTTTTACTGCCCGCATATCACAATCTCCCTAAGTAATTACTACCATTTCTGTAGTGTAGTCATCCAGACATGCAGCTTGTCAGCATTTTACGGAGAGTTAATCAGTTTGTCTAGTCATTGATATTTATTGTGAGATAGAATTTAAACCTGCTGCTGCTCAATCACCATTTTCATCGTTAATTATCTCTATGCATTTTATTGCATATTACTATTGTTTACATATAAAGTAGTTAGTTGGTTTATTGCTCTACGATTACGATAATGTATATCTGGAGGCTTGTTCACGTGAAACAGGAGGAAATTCTATACGATCATAAAGATTGCAAACTGCTATAAACTTAATGAATGTATGCAAAATCAAATAATAAAATGCATTCTCTTATTTTCATTTGTGGACACTAAGAAACCTAAAGCTTATTGATAGAGCCAAATAAAAGTATGCAATGAATAGTTAAACAGTCATTTACCATCACCACATTCTAATCTATTAGTTCGTCGTAACGAAACCTGAGACGTATTATAGATGCAATAATCGCCCATAAATGGTTCGCATAAGTCTCACAAAACGAAGATTGACTGTTTTTCCTAGGTACCTAATATCAGTGTGCAATTAAAACCAGTAACCTAAATGCCTGCACATGATATTGATAGTCATGATAGTCAATAGTGCAAGTAGCGTGTAAAACAAAATGCTTTTAGAAAGATCGAGGATAGAAGAAAGAAAGAACAAGATGAGAACATGCCAAATTGTTGATCTAAGTGAGTGTATTATATCAATCACTTCTAATTACCAGTCATTCGATCAGTGTCTTGTAAATCGTCAAACATTTAAAAATCGGCAAATGCCAGCTTTTTATTGGAGAGTTCTATGTAGAGTGTGAGAGATTTGAGTGACAACAAGATAGAATGGCTGCTAGGATTGGAAAAAAGTCTAGCTAATGACTTTTGGAAAATTAAACTTGATCTGTGCATGGTCTCATCTCGTGCATGTTCCCTTTAAAGCATAAAAATAAATCTCACTTACTATCATCACTGAATGGGATGTATGTACGAATAAGGAATATTACTAGTATTATACCACTAGCCACTAGGTCGTGAATAATAATGTACTGAGTTGACTTTGAGCATATCGCATATCATAGATCTTCTTGAGTCTAATATTGTGATAACAATGATAGATCGGATAAGTGATTTAGAAAAACAACAGACTCACCTTGCTCCGAACTTGTATTTGCACATAGACGAAACGGTCACATCCACATTTGCAAGAAAAAGGAATGGTAAATGAGAATATTATGGCAAGCAATTCAATAAACACGTAGGTGAAAAGTAGCTGCGAATTCCAAACAAATCAAGCTAAACTTGTCGTCTTTACGATCACACGTACATCAAAGACTACACTGTGTTCTGTCAAGTGAGTGCCAATGCCAACTGCGTTAAACCTTTTCTGAAGCTGTTTCTTGCAAGTGAATTAAAGTTAATGCAATCACGTCAATCAACTTACCTGTATAGTTAACAATGAGCGCATCCCCTCCTTCTGTTATCGTCTCAAGTAGAGTAAAATGAGTCACAATAATAATATAGTTACTTTGACTTTTAGTAGCTTTAAAAGATATAAAATCAATTTTATACAGAAAATCCTTTTTGCAAAGTAACACAATAAAACCAACTCGTTTTCTCTCCTTTGTATTTTCAGTGAGTGCGAAATTTGAATTGATTAGTGATTTTCAGAAGACGTTACGCTCTCAATGCTCTTCTCTTGGGAAATAGTGAATGTTAAAGCTCAATAATGGTCAAAGAACCTTGATCACAATCACAATGCTCCCCTCCTGGTTTTCGACGCTCGTAAAATCCAGTCAAAAACCCAATAAATCAGTAATTTTATTGAATAGCTATTTGTTTACTATCCTAGAGCCACACAATTGAATTAAATTAGCTATCTACAGTATAACAACAAAGAAATCGAGACGAGTTACCGTAAAAGCGTTTAACTGATAACAAGTACAGTGTTTAAAGGGATTTTTTCACCAGTACCATTGAAACGATGATTTAGAACTTAAATGCTAATATTCTAAACAAGTGGAATGGATTAAACTGACAATAGTATACGGTAGATTTTAGATAGGCACAATTGGACTGTATGTCTGTCTATGTCTGTAGTAGTAAATGATTCCTCTCTTTTATAATACTACTTACTATCTTCTAGATGTGTATTTCTTTAACGAACATTATCAACCAGTTATTTCCCAACATTTTTATAGCCTTATGTTTTGTTCTCGAATGTTGAACATAAAATTACTATGTAATGCAACTATGTAGATAGCGTATAGGTATGATTACAACGGAATAATACGAGCTCAACCCATCTGACATGACATAAGCTGGCATTTTCATGTTTTAACTCTGTACAGCTAGAGAGAATGAGTAGGTATACTATAAAACGTAAATCCTATCACTAGGGAATATTATTGAAGATTAGTTGGTCTCGTCCTCCTTTAGTTTTTTCGAGCTGTCAATGGGACCACTACTACTTTTCAGTTTTTTCATCGGCCTCTGTAATAATCTCAATCTCCAAGTTGGATGTGTCAAAATCCGGTTTGGTCATTCCAATAGGAATCTCATTTACCTTCCCAAGACAATAAGACTTGACTTATATTTCCATAGAGTAACTCTTGAGGTTATGAGGTTTAAATGTCAGTTAGTTGCAGTTAATAAGGACTTTAGGGGGGTGAGCTCTATTCCTCACTTATTTACTTCATGCCTTTTTCTATGTCTCTGTCTGTTTGTATTATAATATACGGAATGTGTGTAGTATTCAGCGTTTTGTGAAGCCTTTAGCTTTTGCTTTGATGCGGTTGTCATAATGAAATCATGTAGATTGCAATCAGAAAATTGCATTATAGGGCAGACCCTGTCGGTAGACATTTCTACTTCCATCTACTCACATGGCATCCTACAGAAATTCAATCTTGATTGTCTTTTATTGTTCATATTCTATATATCAGGTGCCGGCCGACTCTTAAGATCGTGTTCTTCTCCACTGCCTAAAATGAATAAATGATTGCACTTGCCTATTCACCATCATTTCACTAAAACATTGAATATCAATTGCAAATACTACTGTATGACAGGTTTATTTTCTCAAAAAAAAATCTAAAACTTGTTGCGCTCCTTTGCAATTTGATTTTTCTCATATTGTGCATACACAACACATACATGGAGGTAAATAATTTCTATTTGTTTCTCAACAAAATATACATTCATTTTTTATGTTCTATCACGACAAATGAAACAAAATATTTAATCTTGTCATGTAACTTTTCTGTCCTTGCTGTATTTTTAAATAATTAAAACAAAATAATCCCAGTTTTTTTAACTCTTTTTCCAATTAGAAATGCAACGTGTTATCTGATGTAAATACACGTGCACAAAATTACATATTTTCCAATTTATACATGTAGCTACAAACTTAAATTAACTTTATGTATAGGTATTTAATTTGTGCATGTTACTTAATAATTCTTATAGTTTTAAAATATCGTCATCCCATTAGGCACCTTTCATTATTACGCAAATGCTAAGATTATGATTATGACTATTAATCTTTTTCGTGTATTGCTGCATTTTAAAAACTTTTGAATCCGCATGGATGGATGATAGATAAAAGTGAGTGATAATCAAGTGTATAAATGTTGTAGTGCATACCATATAGAGTCAGGTATTCTGTTGATGCAATGAAAAATAAAGGAAGTGAAGTTGGACATGTGGGGATGAGCCATAATAACATTAATCATTGGAGAGGAGCAGGTGAATTAGACAGGCAAGAAAACTGGAATGGGTTGAGCTGCGACTGGAATGAGTCCCGCACCACATATCCCCTGCATTTCAATTAAGCTATTAAAAAATTACCAAGATTTACTCAAGCCGCCTGTACGTAATAATGAAAAAATCCTAATTTTCCCCTTAGCTCCAGTACTAAGTCATATAAAGCATGTAAAATCACTCAAGTGAAGATATTCTCGTTTTTACGTCTTTTATGACTCTTCTCATTCTCATCTCGTCAAGTTTCAAACATTTTTAGCCAAGTTGTTTGTGCAGTGTAAAGTAAAAGGTGATAAGAACTCTTCAACACGTTGCATTCTATTGTTACGAGGAATTGAGGTTGACTATAATATATATGTATATATATAGGAATTTTTCAAATTATCATAGGCAACAAGTATTGTTATAGCTGAAAGGAACGAACAACCCCGCATATCGTATCCTGTAATCTTGTAAGCAAATTTTAAAACAGGTGAATAAAGCCAGGAGAGTTGAAGCACGTATGGACTTTGGCCCGTGTGCACTTGTCTGCTTAATTATTCTTATTTTCTTATATAAAGTTAAGTTTTGGATTCGATACAATTTATTTCACTGGATTTGGGTTTTATATAGTTTTATGGTGTAACGGGCAATGCATGTAAGGATAACAACTCTGCTGCTACCCTAAGTCGCGCTAATTATAGGAACATATTTGTAATTACGCATGTTTTAATAATAATAATTCCATGATACATACAAAACAAAGGCTATGGTGCACCCTTGGGCACGTGACATATCTCTTCTATCATCTAACACATCTCATCAAGACAATCTCTTGAGCGAGGAAAATTACAATTAGACCCAACTTCCACTACTCTCTATATAGACAATGAAATAAAATACTTGATGACTATTGCTAGCAGTGGTAGTGCTAAGAAAATAAATGCACCTTGAATCTGCTGATGTATGCATTCTAGATCCTCCAGATTTTACAATCATCTCATCATCATTCTCTAACCCCTAACTATACTACCTATTACTATCTATGGTATACTGCCTCATTCTTGATGTAATATTAATAGGACGATGATGTAGGTATAATACCGAACTTTACATTAATCAAAGCTCATCTGCACACACGATATTGCATTGCAATGATTCTATGAAATAGTACATTCAAATAACAATTATTTCAAGCTATTCTGGGGATATATGTTATGCTATCTTTAAATATCAAGTCCATCTACATTTTTAAAATAAGAAACCGTTTTCGAGTATTTCCTCTCAAAAAGTTAAATAAAATAAATAAATTATAAATAGCTTATGTTTCTATTTCAACTTACCTAAATTGTAAATATTTGTCTTACCTTATCATCATTCATCACAAAATGTAGATTATCCACTAATCCTTATATTAGATTCCCTCCAGATACGCATTGCTGCAGTAATCGAAATAATCCCATTTTGGTTATAAAATTGCTCAACTCTACATAATGAATAATTACATCATAATATAAAAAAATGTAAATGTTATTCGAAAGTCACTGTCGATCTATGGGTGATGGTCGATGGTAGAAAGCTGGGTAGAAAGACGCTGTTACCGTATGTACAGATACCTATTACAATTCACTAAATTATGCAAAGAATTATTGGGAAATAGTTTGAGAAAATTATGTATGTAAGAACTAGTGGGGAAGACGGGGTAAATCAATTCATCGTACGCTTCTAGCGGACACAAATGAGAAAATGCAGGGTGAATTTGTTTTTTTTTGTCAGAGGATACGGTGTAATTGGCGTGCATGTGTCAGTATAATATGTTAGAGCTCCTGCAAACTAAATTATTAAAAATGTATAGAAAATAATACAGTCAGAAGTGGGTCTGGTAAAGGATAAGCCATAAAATAGTTGAACTAGTCAAGCTACTTCTTAAAGTGTTGCGATTTTTGATTTACATTATGGCTAATGGCTGTTTCTAATTGCATATAATGGTTGCAGGAGCGGAATAATGTATGGGAGAATGAATTTCTCGTTATATGTTGCTATTTTTGTTTGTCTCGCTCGGCTCATGCCATCATCCCATTAATACAACATTCCCATTCGATTTGAAAGAATTAAAAGCGCTTTTCCCCTGGCTACTGTGTGATAAAAGTTAATGAATTTTCTAGCTAGCTAGAGTGATGCTCGGGGCTGGCATAAAGTAGCAAAGCAAGACGATAGGAAGGAACTGTGGAGTGGGAGACAGATACTCTTGGCATAATATTTATGTACGAATAAAATAATGTTATTGCTTAATCTTAGTACGTAACTTATCGTTAGGTTATCCATTAAATAGTGACTAGTAGCAGCAAGCTAGTAGGTTATAATATAGCTAGACTACCCAAATAGTAGTAGCTCCTTTTTAAGTTGCTTTTCTAGTCGTTCAACAACCCAAAGCTATTACATCTAGTTTCTAGATTCGTAGTAGCAATATAAATCAGAATGTGGTACAGTAGTACAATGCTATACCTGTAATATGATTGTTGTAACTTGTGTAGTGTAGGTAGAAAATCATCTAAAATAATGGACTGTCTAGTAATTTGATGTTGGTCTTGAATGTATGAAGTTTTATGGTTACTAATGTAAGTTTAGTAACTGGTGAAGCTATATAGAAGATAAACTACACAGTGTGAGTGTATAATAATACAATGTAGTTACTAGTAGAACGTTCATTCATTCTTTCATTCATGAATCGAATGAATTAAACTGCTAACTTGCAATCAAATCAGCAAATTCCTCTATTTTTTCCCACAGAAGAAGAATAGCACAAGTTCTAGATTGACTTTTCATGTTAGTCTTGCTCTTGACTGTGACAGGGACAAGTTAGCACGAGAAGATACCAATGTGCTTTACATTAAATCGTTCCAGTTCAAAGTAGTAAGTGCTTTTCGCCACCACTTTTATCGGAAATGCATTCATCATCTGTACAGAGCAGGAACTCATTAGATTTTGCCCGTGATAATAGTCTGAAAAAGTTTTATTTATAGACCGTAATTATTATGTATGGTATATAAGGAGCCATTACACCATTTTCAACCAGTAACAAAAGAGTCTAAGGATTAACAACAGGAAACACTGCGTAAAAATTTCAATTTTAAATTCCATCAAGACATAACCAGATTTTAAGAAAAATCCAGTGAAATTAACAAGTGTTCAAAACATGGTGCAGTGAATACATGTACATTTATTCTAACCGAAGGAGTTGTTCAAATCATGTCCATGTCTTAGCCCGCAGGTGTTCTAATTAGATTGAATTTACTCTGAAAAATTATGTGATTTTATTTAGCCACCTTAGAATATTTAACGAACATACGAATCATCATTATAAAAACATCACAAATATTATTAGCACATCATTATTACTTTTCTAGTCATTAAAAGTACAGGAAAATATCGCTACCTGGAGTTCTACATCACAAAAAGCTGCATACATAAAATATTTAAATGTTCATACAATGAAAACTTGTATTCTCCTAACAGACTTCATTATAAACGATCTATTTTTGAGTAAATAAACTATAATTTAGAATTGATCTCTTAATAAGCACCTTTCTTACACATAAATTTTGCCGAGCGGTTCGTGGTAAAGCGGAAAATTATTCACCATGATCATCTACACAATAAAATAAATATTTATGACATAATTGCACTGACAGGCATAAACTCCCAGCCAGCTCCTAACTTTAAGCAAAACTACTGGCTTCTTCTTTATTCTCAGCCGCTTCTACACTGTCGGCCTCTTTAACGACCTCCTATATACTCAATATCATCATCCCTACTTCACGAACCTCTAATAATTATAAGTCCATTTTATTTCTTTTAAATTAGAAGTATTACAACAGTATATAGGAAATCATCCCAAACCACGAGTCCCTAACCATTTCATACGCATAAATGTGTTTCTATACTACTTACATATATCTTAGCGTTATATCCGTGTGAATACAACTTATAGGTATCTTGAATTATTGATCACTTAAGATCATGCCAATATTACTTGAAAGTTGTTTTATGAGATGACTTTATTACTTGCATACATTAAAATCGAGTTACTTTACTTTAGCACAATGGCCATCTTTTGAAATTACCTTCCTTCGTGTCCAGTTTATTTTTACGATCTAAAATTGTAGGTTTTTACATAGAAATACAGCTAGAACTTTTTACAGAAGAAAAATAAAAGCTTCAAGATCACATTAGTATTCTGCTAGGAATAGGAATTTTATTTTCTATCTACTAGGAAAATTACTAATCATAACTCATTTTGGAATCGTAAAAATCAAATGAATAAGAAATAAGTTGGTGCATTCCGTCGAGAAACAAGATGGGATTATGCCACATCTAACTTTATACGGCTGAAACTAGGAGTAACCCAGTTTTCACACTTTAAACAAATGATTGCATTGGTTCCATGAAGTGACAAATGGGCTCGCTGCTACTCTTTCCCTTTTTCTTATCTATCTATGTGTTTTGGCATTTAGAGCGGACACTAAAGTGAAATTTACAGAACGTATGTGTCTGCACATCTGTGAATAATAAAATTTCAACTCTTTCATGTTTACATTCACTAACTTAAGGACAACAGCCTATTGATTTTCTTGTAGAAGAGCCAGCGGGGATTTTTTATTGTATTCAACCGAAGGATTTCTTCCTTGCCTTTAGTATTTACAATGTAGAGAGTGTACAAACACACTCGCTTCCAAACAACACAGTTTTCAAAAAATTGTGAGTCTAAGCCTAAATTTCCTTCAAATTTTACAATAATCTCTTTGTATTTTCCACTAAAACGGATTATCTATTGTTCTTTTAGGACGGAAGGGTAGGATCGGAAATTAAAGGAAAAGGATTAAAGGACACATTTAGGATCACACCTGTGCCGTTTTAGGAAAAGGAACACAAAGAACGAGTATTAATCTGTATTTTTCTGAACAAGCATTTCTAGGTACTTATAGGTACTTCATCTATGGTGACTCTATGGACCTGCATACTACTTATGTGTGTAACCAACAGTAAAATTAAACACACTTCTGAAATATTTCCTTCTTGAATATCACCTGAACTAAATGAACCTATAAATGTGTTCCGAATGTTGACAAAGGTAGATATATAAAATCATTTTGTACTTGTCTCAATTCTGTCATTTCCTTTGGGATCTTCGTTGTGAATTGTGTTGGTTAGATTTTCAGATTTCTGAAGTAAAAATAAGCGATCTAGTTTCCACAGTCTCCATTTAGATTCAGCAGTACTAAAATTTGTCATGACGTTGTTTACTGTGTCCTCCTTGATCTAAATTTGTCATTACGAGTGGTTTACAAATTCATTTTTACATAGTATTACATAAACAGTGGTGATAATTGCTTCGTTAAAGCACAAAGATAACGATTAAAAGTATAAAGTACACATAGACTGAAATAAAGTCTCAATACCATCATGGATAAAGATAAATCTATGGAAGTAGACTATGTGATTGTAAATGGGAGAGAAGAATGTCATCCGCTGCATAATATTCTGGTAAATTGCCAATTGAGTTGTACGATTACATTGTTTGTGAAAATGATGTTTATTTATACTCATTTGTTTACATTTTCTCGTTTATTTAAACGTTATTGCTATTTATAATGCGTATTTGCATTGCAATTTACTCAAAGACAATTTTAGAACATAAATAATAGAAAATATATGTATGTAACTTTCCATTTTATAGATCCTGGAAAACATTTTCAAATTTTTGAGGTTGAAAGACTTGAAACATGCTCGCGGAGTTTGTACACAATGGAATGATATTGCATCCCCTTATGTTCAGGAAAAAGGAGTCGTCAGATTAGACGGCAATGTTCATTTCGAATCTCGAACACCACAACAGTTTCTTCACCAGTTCCGGGATGTTTCTCCGGAAGATATTTTTTTCAGAAATTATCAACTGAACTCTTGGTTCATTCATGGCAGATGTCAACAAGGGATTGAATTTTGGGAGAAATTTGGTGTCACAATGAACAGTGTAGAGTTATGCTCATCAAGATTTCTGGGCATTGACATTTTAAGAAATGTTCTTTTCTACTGGACACCTCAGCTCAAGCGTCTCTATTTAAAAGATTGTTCGTTTTACGATGTAACTGATGAGGAGAAATCAGGCTACCACGTTTTGAAAAAAGCTACCGAGACAAAAGTTGATATCCCTGTCAATAGAAATATGATCTCTCTTGGATTTTTCGGAGGCGAACCTCATGTGCAACCACCTCTAACTTGGCAAGAAATTTTTATTGGTTTCCCATTACTAAAGGTGAAAATCATTTTTATATTTAAGCAAACCTATTTCCATATTGTTTGTTTTCTTACAGCAATTTTTGAAATTCTCGAATCGTTTGACTTTTTAGCAACTGCAATTGTACAATTTAACAGCAGCAGAAACTACCGAGGTCTTGGAAGCAATTACGAAAAGAATTCAAACTGTACCTGGGAATCTTAATATCGAGAAATTGAATATTTTTAATGGGTAAGTTTTAAGATATAGTGCTTTTGACTTCAGATAAATTACAAAATAAAACATGCATAGTCTTTTTAAATTATTATTACGTCCCTTTTGCACTTAAATGCTTCTAAAAAGGATGCGGCGATTGGTTTGGTAATAGTGTTACTAATTCTTGTCAAGGTAGCTTTAATTAAATAATTTACGCATGATTAGTCGAATCGATATCTTGATATATCTACCACAATATACCTTGCGTGGCATGTGCCTAAATACTTAACTAACTTTTGAGTTGAGCCTTTTAGCTCACGTTTTGTAATGTTGTGCCTGTAATAGTGTTTACATTTAAAAATTCATTGTTCATCTTTAGGAATTAATGATCATTGAAATTAAAATAGAGTGTTTTTGCTTTTAGTGACTTTGCACTGCAAGCAATTGCTCCTGAAAATCTTGAATTGCTATCAAAATTGAACATTCCTCTAAAGAATCTACATATGGATGCTGGTGTTTTCGTAACTCACGGTCTGTTTGCAAAATTTCTCAAAATGTACGCGAAGAATCTGAAAAAGTTGAAAATGTATCGTGGCCCTTTGGCAGTTCCAATGGATGACTTCCCATTTAGAATCTCATTCACTAATCTTACAATTTTTAAAGCAACGGACACAGTGGCAGACAATTTCCATTTTCTGGAGTGTATGCCAAATCTTAAGGAATTACATTTGGTCTACATGGTCGACAATGATTTCCCATTGATTTACACGGACATTGTTCGAAACACAACAACCAAACGAGCCTTAGGACCGTTTCCTAACCTTGAATTTTTTAATATGGACTATTCCCTTCGAAATGAAGAGATCAATAAGCTCTACGACTGGTTTCCAAATATTACTAAGCTTAGAATGAACTTGGATGACAGATCCTTTCCAAATGTCTGCAAGCGATGGACAAAATTAATAGACTTTGAAGTATTAGGATGTAAGGTTACCGATGATGGTATTTTAGGAGATGTCACCTACACAGTTGATGTCAAAGGAAACAAAACTGAAAAGCGAATGAGTAACCATTTGTTAAACCTCACAGGTAACTTAATTTTAACCGAATGAAATTTATTTTCCAGTGCATTACAAGAATCTATATTGACCTCATTAATCCAACTAAATAATTTCAGAACTCAAAACATTCAAAATGAACAACATTGGACAGACGACAGCTATTACCGATTTATCCATAATTCACGGATTCGCGAAATTGAAGAATTTAATTCATTTGGAACTTTGCTCAGAACATGTAAGAAAACTGCCATAAACTAAATTAAAACTTAATTTTCAAAGAAATAAGCAGAATCAATGAAGTTTATCTTGGGATCAATTTCAGGTATTAGAAGGTTGGTCTGCTCTTTTCGCAAATGAGAAAATAACAACGCTGATCCCTACCGATGGCACCTGGTCAACTTTCCACGTAGAACGTTTCACAAGGCTGTTGTAGTAGTAATTAGCTCTCGGTTGTCATTATCATCAGAGTGTTTTATTAAGAGTCTATCACTGCGTGTAGAAGTAAACTTAGATTGTGAGTGCAACTAAAATATCTTTTTATGTACAGACCAGATTGTCAAAATATTAACATGTTAACTGTAAACGGTATATACTTATCACTTTATCAATAATCAGTGTCCTTATGCTAGGAAGAATTAACTAGCATGCAAAAATCGTAAATATTGTACTAAGCTACGTACCTTATAATATTCCCTACTTTCGTGCAAATGTCAAAGAGTGACAAAACTACATACCTAGACGTATTTAAAACTAGTTTTTATCTATCAATTAATACAAATCATAGCTCTGCATAGACGAGCATACGGTGAAAAGAGACACAATTACTTTGGTCTTGATATCATTACCTAATAATATGATGTAAAATGATGCGTGTAATGTAAAATGTTTGATTCGTTCCTATATGCATGTAACCACAATACAACGAGTAAGCTATTTCACTTGTTTGTGTCACATTCGTTTTAAATAAAATAGCACGATGTCCGAATAAGCCTTGTGCGAAAGCTAACAATAAATGTATAAATTAATGATATTGATTTTGCAAGCTCACTATACAGACTGTACCTTCTTTATTAGATAAATCGATTAAAAAGGTAAATAGAAATGTCAATTCTCTTCCCTTCCACTGCTTCGCAGTAAAAATCTCCCTCGTAGTAATATTAATTAACATTTGCATATTGAGGTCCACCACATCATCGTCAAGAATCGTTAGATAGAATGGATAGAATTGAATAAAAAGTACAATAATTATTGTTTCACCAATGCCTCTAATGCGAAAATATGATAATGATGAGATAGATTAGCCGCTTTTACTACCTACTCCCTGCTTCATTAGCAAAACATTTGGTTCTATTATAAATTATTTGTGGCAATAAATCGTTAATAAGCACGATAAGAACTGTCACGCATAAATAATTTTATTACTGCTCGATTATAGTTTTTCTATGATTTCTGATTTTGTAATTCAATTACAATTTAATACAGCTAATTATTAGGACAATTTTCTGAAATTCCTAGTCCAATTTAAATAATTTGATTCTTTTCGTAGAAGGATGTATCATAGTGTGTTTAGCTGCATTCGACATTAGAATACTCATTTTTCGAAACGGTGGCATGGATGAAAAACTTGATTTTTATTTCTTGAGAATTGTCAGCTTGAGCCAGCATTGTACTCAACTGGGGGTAAATATTATGCCAAGTGAAATACTTCGAAGGGGTAGGGTTTGGATGGAGAAAGAATCCTGGATGCATCGGTACCTCATGGTGGTTATCTGGAGATGCCACCACCCGCTTGAATCGGGTAGCTTGTCCATTTCCACTTCCAGCCATCAAATGCATTTGATGAGAGAAGTTGGTCATTTGTTTTGAGAACTTATCAATTTTTTTGTGCATATTGTGAAAACCGAAGTGTGGATGATGGGGAGTTGCAGGCACTGGGTTATTAAGGACGACAACAGGTACCAATTTCGTGACTTGATCTGCAACAGATATTTCGGGAGTAATTGTATAAACCGTAGGAAAATTCGGTTGCTTCTGTTTAGATTCCTGTATCGCTGCAACAGCCGAAATGGTTATCACACCATGACCATGTTTGTTCAAGTGGAATTTCCTGTACACAGATTCAGTTTGATTCATATGAAAAGATCTTAATGGACGATGATTTATTAAATTCCAAATATTGCAAATTAAAAGTTACCACAATTGGGATTCCACCGCCTCAGAGAAAGTGATCGGTTCGGTTGACAATTTAAACAATGAAGTATCGTTGAGGCGATCACCATATCCTGTAATTTTCCAAGTAAAAGAAAAGCTTTTGTTGGAGACCTCCATCTATAAAAGTCATATAAAATAAAAAATTGAATTATATCAAGTTGAATTCTAAATTATTGGCCTAATAATATGCTTTGCATCCGAAGAATTAATTTCTTACATTTGTCTTGCCGCATAATGATTCTAATTCTTCACCGTACGCAGTGAAAGAAATTGTAAGAGCTACAAACAGGCTTATCAGATTTTTGTGAATCATTTTGATACATGCACAACTGTGATGAGTACTCCAGCAAGTGTCAAAGGCAAATGGACTTATTTGCCACTTTAATATTATAAATACTACTAGAAACTACGCGAGCAAATAGTTTCCTCTATTTTCTTTCATTGAAATGCATGCATGGCAATATTGGCAATTGTCATAAATATAATTTCGCAAAATCACATTTAGATCTAGCTAAATGAATTCATTCACGATAGTACTTTTATGGAAACTGGGGCATGCAACCGACGATGGTATAAAAATCATGATGATTGAAATGAGATTGAAATCGTTCGTACGTTAATGAAATCAACTTGCCTACTACGATCAAAATCAGCACGAATTAAGAAATAGAGTTTTGCAGTGATTTGCTTGAGGCATGCATTGAATGAATTTGATTGTGTAATGTTTTTGGTTGATGTTGCGTTAGGATAGGAATGTAATGTTAATGGTATAATAACGGAATAGTAAAACATAAATAACTCATTTACAAACAAGCATTAAACAGTTCAACCGACCGTTAGCATCTCTGCGATCAAGAATCAATTTGATGACATCCAATATGATCCAATACTGATGATCCCTCCGTAGACAAAATCGTATCTCTATGACTTAAATGATAAAATTTTTCTGACATAAATGCAGTGTCTACGTGCTGTTAGAAATGAAATGCTAACAACCTTGGCATTTGTGACTCAGGTGCGTCAGGTGCGTGTATACAATATTTCAATTTTATGCTGACTGTTTTTGAATGAGATGAACTTATGAAAACAAGATAGCACTTATATTTGTACATACAGATACTTATGGTACTACAAAATTGCTGAACATTTGCGTCATCATGACATGACGTAATGAAATTTCTTCCTTAGACTTATATTCCATAGGAAATAACATAATTAGTAATCTAGTAATGATACTAGTATTTAAAAGAGGACCTCAAAATAAACTAATTATATAATCTTAATGTAATCTTAATGCAACTTCATACTTGGGATTGGGAATGTATTTATTGTATATGCGAAAAACGTTTAGGCTGGCCGTTGGATTTATAGCCAGCATGCACTTTTATGGGAAAGACTAATGAAATGTCAAATATTAACATGTGAAATGTACCAAAAGGTTTTGTCGAGATAAAAAAGAATCCAATCTCATAAGTTCATTAAAAACAAACTTAACAATACAACAACTATTA
>JABASI010001282.1:0-26429 GCA_019776505.1 Tomocerus nigrus
AATGAAAAAGAAGTGTAAAAAATGTGTGCAATAATAAATCTGAAAGTAGCAGCATTGGAGAATATAAAGTAGAAAAGACATTCGACAAAATTGTTTTGTTTCGTAGGAGAATAAAATGTAAATCCGAGGAGATGACATAGCTAAAGATGTGGGAACGAAGTACTACGTTTTCGTTGAGTGACAAAATGTTTATGATGTGGATTTGGTGGTTTGAATTTGGTTTTGAATGTAATCCTGGGATAATCCCTTGAGAACTGTTGCTGCTGATTAAGGGAAGTCGTGTCGGAGGAAAAACCAGGTCTTAAATAACATAGATCTTTCAGTAGTAGATAAATACGAGCATTAAAAAGAGCTACACATAGTCAAGTGACTGAGTTAGTGAGATGACGTGATTGGAAGGAAGAGCGAGGATTGATTTCGACTGAGCTGAAGACAGAAGCTTAAGGAAATTAATGGAAAGACAATAAGGAGATGAAAGAAAATTTGATTTCAATCCATTGCCTTGTTGTATTTATGTTCTGTCTATTCTATTGTTCCTCTAGTAGCTAATGCATAGCAAATGGCAAGTAGTAGTGGATTCAATTGAGAATCAAATTGGTTTTGTTTGACTACTTCTTGTGTTTGGAAAAGAGCTTATATTCCTCTCGGAGAGGAGAGAGAATTCTTATACTATAAAATAAGATTAACAAGCGGACGGGCATATATCGGACTTTTATATTGTTTTTTTTTCTACGGACGCTGGACGCTGGACGGACTCGTCTGGATTGGATTGGTGAAGAAGGGCTTAATGTTTAAGTGGTAGATGTGTTTGTTTGTATTAAAAGATGCGGAGCTTTGAAGGGAGAAGACCTCCCATGAAAAACTTGCTCCTTTATTGCTATCGGACACGCAAGTTATAATCTGGTGAGGAGCGATCCCTTTTAAATCAATCTTGAGGACACTAGAGACGAAGCGATTTATCTCGGCATCACTTTGTGATGCTTTGTCGGACGGGCTACTTACTAACTGTTACTACTACTACAGATACATCTACTTACCTATTACTACTACCAACTCTCTACTACACTCTAAACTACTACACATACACACAATACACCCAATACTATGCTTGAACAACTTATGTATCATTATCTTATTGATACTTTTGCATTAACTATACAATTCAATCATTTCCTTCACTTTTATCCTCCTCCCCTTCCCTTCTTTTAGGGAAAACTTGATTTATCCATTTCGCAATCTTTTTTTCTTCATTTTTAATACTTTATTCAGTTCAGACTTTCAGACTATGTAGCTTATTTTTAAAATCAGATATATTTTCGTTTGGATGTATATATATAGATTCAGTGTTCTTACCTTAGTCAGTAGGAATGGTTGGTTTAGCTAATTCTATCGTTTGTACCATTAAAAATCATTTTGAAGATACAGATTGACTTTTTAACTTCTCAGGACGTTATTAGAACTTCTTTGTATTTATCACCAGACATGGTAGGAAGGAATATTCAATCAAACTGCTCCTACACCATGGCCAGAGCGAGGACGCACCATAAAAATTATTGAGTTTGATGTACCTAGCTATGCAATTCAGAGTATTCTGTTTCACTCTAATTATTATGTATGCACAAACTATTTTTGTAAATAGCCTAAATATTCGATTTATTCTCAGTATTCTGTTACAAGTTCAGACGCTTTAGTTTATTTAAGGAAATAACTATAACTTCTTGTATATTTAATATGTAGATCGCCAATTCAATACCGGTCGTAGTTGAAGCCAGAAATAGAAGTATTTTTTAAAATGTTTATTAATTCCTGGTGAAAGGTTTATGCAGAATGGCAAACATAAATTGCGTTAGTCTCAGTTGATCCTTTTAATTGCTTGAAGTCAGAAATTAATGTCTATTAAAACTGATACAGAATCATTAATGATACTGGATGTTAAATAACAGGCGTAATGGATGAAAAATTAACCTTTATGCCTAATGACTATGTATGAGTGTACATCTGTGCATGAAATTTTTGATCTGTATGTCCGTAATTATTCAAAGGGTTTATAATGTAGAGAAATGCCACATGTAGTGGATGTCACACTTCATTTCAAATTATTGTCTTGGTTTTCCATAAGAGAATAATTTCACAGGGTAACAATTACACGGGCTATGGAGGAAGTGTGTATATTTGTTTGACTGAGTTGCGTTACATTGCATTAGCGTGCATGACTTGTCTCATATTTTCGAATCCTTTCTGTCATTAATCACTTCTTATGAGGACTCTGTCAATAATGCGTTGCTTCTCATCCTTACAAGGAGGAAAGTTTTGTCACGTCACTAAACAAAATAAACGTAAACGAATGTCTCTTCCTCCACAAGTCACACATAGACAAGCAAAGCATATTATAAGAATAAGACATAGAAAGGTCGTCTGTTACAGTTACACTATTTCCTGAAGCAGCAGTACAATAATGTTCTTCTAAACAGAAGAAGTCTAGATAGATAGATAGTCATATTATATACGTATGAGCATCCATCAATCATTTTTTGAATGTAACTGTCCTGGTTAGGTTGCTCCCGAATTTAACTGTCAAAGTGAAGAAAGATGAGGAAGCTTCGTTTTTTAAATCTTTTTCGAGTGACTATTGAATGGAGTAAACGACAAGGCGTGACATGACAAGAAAAGATACAAGAGATGATTCCCTCTGTCTGTGTGTACATTTTCCTAGTAGATTTCTATGTTGTTAATGTTATTTAGCATAGAATATACTTACTTCGCCCCTTGTCCTCATTTTGAAACTGTTCTCGTGTACATTTTAGGAAAACAAAGGTAGTCACTTTGAAAACAAACGTCTACAAATTTAGGTACCTGCATAAATTAACAATTATGGTTGTAACGTTGTAAGAGCTCTTATGACGTGTGTGTGCTTATTTATAATGGGCATCGTACATCGCATGACATTTATTTACTTTAATGTAAGTAGCTATTGTGCCATTAGGAGCAATAAATAGTTAAAAATCCGATAAGCATACACAACATACATTGTATACCTCAATATAAATACGTAGAATATTCTTTTGCAAATTTTTACATGTACTAATAGCATTTGTAAAAAGGAAAGAATTCATAGTAAGTAGTACACTATACTCCTTTTTCCTTACATTATAGCCGCTGCTTATAGCTTGCTCTTGCTATTTGGCATAATCATGCTAATTTAATTCGAGAAGCGAAGCGTAACCAATTCAAGAGAAGCGACCATGTTGAAAAAGCAGGATGATATACTTTTATTACATCAGGTCATTGAGATTTCAATATAGTTCATATATTTACAGAACAATTACAAGTATTTACATTAAGGAAGATAAGGACATGACAAGAGAAGCTCACTATTTAACAATAACAACCATGATAAATATTTGCACAATTTGCACCAGTGAATTTTATGACTGCATAATTCCCTTCTTTCCCTCACTCTCATTTAGTACAATTGGAGAATTTAGAGGGAGAAAGGCTAGGAGTATACGCCAGTTATATCCTAGCACACATTTCTAGCACACTGTGCTAGAATATAACTAGTTATATCCTANGTTATATTCTAGCACAGTGTGCTAGGAATGTGTGCTAGGATATAACCGGGGTTAGGAGTATAAATGCCAATAAAATTAGTACTGCAGCAAATCACAGTCATGCCATGGAATTCCGCAGAAAATTCTTCTACTTTTTATGTGTTTCCTTATCTGTGCCTCAAATCAACTACAAAATACTAAAATGCTATAAACTCTTCTGATCTCTTTTTAATGATGCAGTGCGAGAAAGGGAAAAGTTATAAACACAAGTTGACTGTGTGTGGTGCACATTCGTTAAATATGTTTATATTCGGACCTTTTCATCCTATAACACCACAACTCCATTTTATATGCATAACAATAGAGATTCTGACTCATATTCATTTAAGTATAGTAAAAACAAATACATATGTATGTTACTAGAAGATAAAACGAATTTCGTTTACTTTTATTTAGTATTTACGTTTGAAAAGGGATTTCAACTCTTTTGTACTGTAACTATTATAGGAAAAATGTCATTTTATTAAGGCAAAACCAAATCAGAACTATAAACCGTCATGCATGGGTGAGTTAGTAATTTATAAGTGACAGTGTTGCTGAATTAAAAGTATATGACCACATTGAAAAGGAATAAAAGCCATGTTTGTGTAGGATTTTTATTGATTTCTGATGTTTAGGCTTTCACATGAAAAGATAAGACAGTCACTCACCTGATAGTCACAGATAAATAAACTAAAGCAATCTGCATTTATATTGTCTACATATAAAGAAAATTGATTTTTATCTTTGTTTTTTATCGTTAGTTCCTCAATTATAATAATACTGTTATACAATAAAAGGATAGTAAAAGAATAATACTAGAATCACGGCACTAATAATAAAGAATCAAATGTCTCAAGGCATCACGCAATCCTACATAATAAAAGAAAGTCTCGTACCTGAATGAATAGTTAATTTCAGAGAGCTAGCGTTTTCGTGGCTAAAAGAATGAACGTCATCATGTCACCAACAACCTTTAGTTCATAAATCGCATTAATTCAATAGGTAAAACGAGTAAGAGTTGTCGCTACAGCTGTCTCATCCTTTTCTAATGGCTAGACTTGACTAAAAGAGATGAGCTAGCCGATAAAAAGTCTACTATTTTTCACCGCTCTTTCAATTGTGCTGGATGAGATAGAAAAATAGAATCCTAATAGACAACGGGACAATGTCCCATCATCCCGAAACCAATTCTTATACACATCCTCTCTAATGGCTCCTAATAAATCTATGATATTCTATAAATTATATTGTAAATAAATAGTAATGAGAGATACAGTCAAGTCCAGTCCAGTTTCTCCTGGGAGGTCCCCCAATTAAATGAATAAAAATACCAGTTCTCTGTTTTCTTGCACTTTTAATTTATAGTGCACGTGTTTCTAACCTTTAATTGTCGTTGATGAGATGGTTGTGGGAACAGAATCAAATTCGCAGAATATTTATTTACATTTCCAACAGCGCTACTCATAGATCTTCCGAGTCATTTCATTGTCAAAAATTAAATCCAGCACAGCCAGCAGCAAAGATACTCTGTTTTCAATTAAATTTCCAATTCACTACTTACACAATAACAATTTATTCATTAGCAGTCATATTAGGTAGGATTAACTCAAGTACCTACCTGTCGTTTTCTGAAGGAAAACAGGTAGCAACTGCTATTGACATCATTAATTTTTATCCTCACACAATAATAACAACCTAAGTATTTTGTAGAATATCCGTATTGATTAATAAATGACTTTTTGCAATGATCTAGTTATGCCTATTATGCCACATGTTAAAAAAACTAGTTCTGATAATATACAACAATTTTGATAACAGATACGTGTTGGCAAAACAATCGCAAAATGATTTTTTAATTGTTGCTAATTACATAATTCCAAAAATTACTGCATCGTTTTTAGGTGTAGCACCCAAGAGAGTAATAACAAGTGTCTAATATTTGAGCCCCATGCATGGGACGATAGGTTCTTAAGAAAAGGAAGACTTGAAAAAGATAGGCTTCTTCGGTTGATGTCATTTTTTAGGGTGAACAAATATTTATAACCTGGTGAAAATTTTAAGTAAATAGTCTTGTAGTCGTTTATAGTGAACGTGGTCCTGTCTGGGTTGACTTCACTTAATAATAATAATACACACAGAGTGAGTAGTGTAGTTAAAGTTAAGTTCATGTCTTATGTACAATACTGTGGAGTTGTCATGTCATGAGGGGCGACGGTGAAAAAGAACTTGTCAAGATCTCCACGTGAGGTAAACAGATTGAAGAGTGGGACGACGACTTTATTTGTGCATTCTTCCTTCAAACTCATTTGTCCATGTTGAACCTTTTGCATCCTCAGCTCCTTATAGGCGTTCATCATTCTCACAGATTATTCCTTGCCTCATTTTTTACTTTTATTAGCTATAGCAATGGGTCCCAAAATCCCAAGAGTTTACTAATACCATCTGATACTGTTGTTGCTGTTGAGTTGAACTTTTAGAATTTTTAAAGCGCATTTTATTATTTGTCATAATAGTATTTACTGGCTACCATACAGATTCGTTTTTGGTTTCAATAAAATTTAATATACAGGAAATTAGACAGATAATTCCTAAGTATTTTTCCTTATTCCTTATTTTAATTCCTTATTTTTGTAGTATTGTACCTATATGTTAAAAATAGCTTAAAATGAGCTATGGTAAATATTTGGTCTCCAGTAGAATTGTTGCGTACATGCCAACTTATTGCAAATGATTGTCAATATCTAACTCTTATGTGACCCAATGGGATTCATTGTTAGCAGTTTGTTTTACATATCAAACGAATTAATTCAATAATACAAAGTACAAATCGATTCGGTATATCATAAAAATTTGAAGAATTGAGGATTAATGACAAAATATTGAAGATAACACACACTGCTGTCCGTCAAAATTGGCAATTGCAACTTACGATTACTAAAATTGTAGCAACCATAAATGATTATTAAAAAAGAAATTGTACCAGTTCTCTGTTTTCTTGCATTTATTTAAAGAAATTGTCATTAAATAAATAGGAAAATTGGAAAGCAATAGTTTGATTTTAGTGGACCAGGTTGAGGTAAAGATAAATTACGGTCGCTGAGATGAGTTTTGAAGTGTGTGAGTAGTGAGATGATCCAGTTTAAAAGAGTTGAGTTAGATCAAGAATGTTTTTGTTTCAGTTGGCTTACGACGGAATGAGGATCCTAGTGGGTGGCTTCGATTCCTCAGCGACACAAATGGACCGAGCTTAAAGATAAGCATATGTTCTGTCGGCGGCTGTAAATGCTAAACAATTTTTATTGAGACTAACTAGGAAAGTTAGTGAAGAAGTACATAGAGCAAGCAAAAACCATTCGTTAAGTTACGTAGTTTAGTTAGTTACATATCAGAAGATCATTGACTGAATTGTATTGTTTTTCTTTTCATCTGATCGAGCGTCTGTGTAGTTAGTTAGTATTTGTATGGTGGAAACCGACTGAGGGACTTTGATAAGATTATCTTAATTGTCATCGAAAGTGACCGCGATAATTTAGTCGAAGAAAATTCCTTTGCTCTTTTTACATTTATACGCACTGCTATAGCATATTCATCAGCTATAGTAAAAGGGCTCTATAAAACCTATAACATAATATTAGGTACACGTAAGTAATAATAAGTAAACCAATGGATTATTCTTTAATGACCGAATGCAAATGGCTAAAATTATACAGATGAATAAGTAGTCGGAGAAAAGGTAAAGTCATAGCTATTTTAAATGTATAAGTAAATTAAGAGAATTTTATTGTACGAAGGAAGAATGGGGATACCGTCAAAGGCTGCGGCCCTGTTATCCATACGGAAAAGGCCCCAAGGTGTGTAATTACATTGGTTGCACGAGAAAAAGCTTTTATTTTTATTGGCAAATGGCATTACATGACATACCATAACCTACCTGCTAAAATAACGTAACCTCCTATCCTTACTCTTTTTTCTAGATCATTTCTATATACAAATAGTATAGCCTGTTAAAAATCACCCAAATATTCTTATAGTCCATATTAAAATCCAATTTACACTAGTAGGAGAGTTAGGAGACGCTATTATACACAGAAACCACACACACACTACACACAATGTGCAATTAATTCAAAGTGCTAATGCTTTTCTGCATTTTTTCTCTCGTATCTGCAAGAATGCATTTTTTTTGCTCAAGAGGTAGTTCTCTTCTAAAAATGTATCCTTACTAACACAGCATGCTCCTATTGTTTAGTAATTTAGTACGTAGTTAGCGCAGCTATATTTATATCTGTATCGGTTAATAAGGCACATTAACTTTCAGAAATGCAATACAATTACTACACTAGCTACACTCCTTTCCTTACTAGCTTATTTATTTACAAATCATGACAGCTAACCAATCCTTGTGCCCACTTTTTCTCTATACACACACAACCCATCTCTAAATGTGCATCCATGTAATTTAAAACAATAAACATGTTATGCGGTGCACTAATTGTTTATCTGATCTGTTCATTGCTCACTCCAATTAAAATCAATGTCTACCTACTTAACTGCTATTTATATTCAGGAATCATTCGAAGATCATATCATTTTCTTCATTGATATTACTCACACTTGTCTAAAATTAATCGATTTTCCCGTGGGTTGATCAAAGATTGATCAAAGGGCTGCACTAGCTTTCTATCTAAACAAATTGGAACCTGCATAGATATAAATGCATAATTAAAATGGAATTCCAAATAAAAATAAAATAGGTTTGACTACTGACAATGAGATTATGTAATTTAGTAGGTAATAATCAAATAATGAAAAAAAAATTTCGTGCGATGAAAAATGCATTGTTTCATCGTAAAACGGTCTCAGAAACAAAAATAAAAGAGAAAGGTCAGTTTTGCAGTAATAATTGTGTTCGACGAATGTAGATATGAAAAGGTATTAGAATTTGGAGTGGGTGAAAGGAGTTGAAAGGGGGAATAGATCATTTAATGTCATAACAAATGAAAATTTTAATTAAATCTGACACAATGGAGTCAGACGTGCGAGAAAATGGAAGGACGGAGACTATCAATCTCGTGTCTCTAGTCACTCGGCACAGAGACTTTATATATTTATCACTGGGTACTTACAATAGAACACAGTAGATAATTCAATGGAAAGAGAGTTGAATGTTGGATTTATATAAGAGAATAGTATGTAGGTAGTAGGTACGTTTATGTTATATAATAGTGAGTGATCTTATGCTGACTACAATGCGGATGTATTGAAAGGCAGTAATAAAGTTGAGAAGAAGAATGCATGCATGGTATAGTAGGGCAGAGAATAGAAATAGAGTTGGAAGGATCATGGAGTTGAGTTTAGGATGCAATTGGCTAGATATATTATCTGTACAGTTCAGTAGACAACAGTACGGAACAAATAGAGAGCAATGCTGGAGTTTTATTGTTTCGTCGGTGATGTATGGGCGCCTGGTGATCTGCTGATCTGATATTGAAGTGCAATGCCATGCCATGCAGTCAGACTGCGAAGAAACACACGGCATGATCAATTTTCCAAGAACACAACAGATATTACATAAGATATATATTTGAGGAGGATATATACATATATAGGAAAAGAAGGGTTGTTGTTGATATTTTGAAATGCATAGAGTAAAAGTATCGGACAATCATGATGTTTCCTACGAGGAGCACCCTTCCTTTTGTAGGTAATGCCGTGGAAAACGGAATCTGTCGTACTAAATTCATTACGAGGGGCAAAAAGCTGTCGCAGTTACGTTACGGAGGAGTTTCACTTTGAAAATATATGTGAATAGTTTTGAGCTTACGTCGACACAAGGATGGAATGCACTGTTAAAGGAAGCAAAGGGCCAAACTTCTCTATTTTCACTATTTTCCTTATATTCATTTTCACTGTACGTGAGAAATATATTAAAGGAAACATGCAATAAGAAGTGACAACTCTGACTCTTATGAAAAACTAGTGCCACACTGAATATTAGTGAGATAGGGCAGGCAGGACGCACGACTATAAATAGCAAAAATATACAAGTGACCACACGAGAATATCAACATGAGTTAAATAATAGAGGATATAAATCATGATTATGTTAAAGAGGATTGGAAATTAAGAAAAGAAATCCTTTTCTCTCTTCCTAGTTAGAAGGAGAAGAAGAGAATTGGGAGATTTTCTATTGATGGCCATCCTTAAAAGAAAAGAAGAGACAAGGTACTTAAAGTTAGTCATTTGATTTACGCAGCTCGCCACTACACACCACACCACCGTCTCTTCTTCTGTCCCTAACAGAAAAGAAGCCGAAAATCCACACTGACATCTGCTCTTAGATTTACATGAGCTAGACAACGCACACTACACTCTATTGAGTTACGTAATAGCCACGAATACTCTACATGACAGATTATTACGGAGACTTTTTACTATAAGGACAACCTTAACATATTTTCTTCTCTCTCTCTCTCTCTCTCACTCTCTATGTTCGTAGTTCGTAGTAGTAGGTAGATAATATTATTATGACTTCTTGGCTGACTTACTTACAAATACTCTCCTGTCGGTCTCTGTACCCAGTTTTCTGTGAAATGTGGACACGCCACTTTTTGCTCCCAACCAACCATCCAACATTATATTCGGCTGTCATCGATAACTAACTTTTCCTCTTTATTTACTATTTTACTCTTGTTCTGTTCTTTTATATTCCGTGTGTGCTTTGGCATTTTCTCATGAGGATCTGTGGACAAAACTTTTGAACATTAATTTACTAGTAAATTCGAATAAATATGTAATGTGAAAATGGATTCAATAGAGTGTCAAATCAAAATAAATTACGATACATTTTTATTGTGATACAATTAGGCAGATAATGTGGGGAAAATCGTCCTCAGTAAAGTATCCAATCTCAGTTTTTAGAGATAATAATTATTTACAGTATAGTTGATGAAAGTATCAGCTTTTTTTGGCTTGCAAATTGTTTTTGCTTTTAATAATTTATTCATGTATCATATTTTAATTACAAAAGATCTATACACAGGCAGAGACACCCTCTAAACTTGAGCGTGTTGACTATAGCTCAGTAGTACAATGTTCATAAGCTGATTTCAAATCCCGTTATATTTTAATGCACAACTAGAATAAAACAATGTTATACATTGAGTAACAGATCTGTTGCACGGATGAACCGAGCGTTATAAACAAAATCGCATTTGATGGACAATTGAGCTAGACAAATGATCAAACAGTAAAACTGTCAAAACATTGGTCTTTATATATTTATTGGTAAAATAAGTAGTAAGACATTTTTAGCAATAATATTGTACATTTTTGCTAAAAGTCGATAAAAAATTATGTAACGGAATAATTTTAATTAAAGTATTATGTAGATTTTATGGACTAAATAGATTGATGTATTGCAAATCTTGTAAAGCCTTGAGGGAAGGTGAATGATAATATTGGGAAAAAGTATATAATAATATGATGAGGAGGAATAAAATGACAGTTCGGTAAGAATAATAGCGTATCTGAAGGTACATGTCATAAATGCAATCCCAGGTTTGTGTTTAACTGCTATAAAAAGAAGTTTATGATGTTGATTCCCCCATTATCATTAGCAAGTTCATATAAAAAGAACAGGATCCTTAGCTATCAGTTAACTTAGAGCTTACCGATGCTAATAAAGTGGAATCGTTCTCTTCTTACTTACTTACGTAGTAGTAGGATTGGGTAGTTAGTTAATGTTGTTTGTGGTAGGATTATTAGATCCTAGGTGTATCTACACTCTATATAGGTGTATCACTGCTATAACGTGAACATCTTCTACTAGGACGTTAAAGGCAAGTAGGGAAATACATAAACATAAACAGAACATTATCATCAGTAGCAAGGAGCTATTAAGCTCATGTTGCGAAATTTAATTACTCTCTCAAAGGGGCAATGTTTTCCATTAAGGCAATGTACCTAAACTTGTGCACATAATATTTAATGATACATTATGTGGTAATGCTTGTAGTCAGCTTGTATCAACCATTTCGACTCTATATGCACTAACTACTTAACAAAACTACAATAACTATTCTACGATAATCTGTTGGATTATTATGAAATGAAAACTCTACTGTATTTCAGTTTTGTGCAATAAATTCTACAGTAATGAATTTTTGATTGGGAGATAATTACAATCTGATTTAGTCCACTCGGGGCTGATCCTGTCCAGTAGCACTACAAGTACATAAACCATGAAGACGAACTGTATGGCTACAGCGGTGCGCTCCCTTTGAAATTCAAGTGGACCTCCCAGGATTTAAGTGATTGTTTATTATGGAATTACACGCGAGATGAAATCTATTACCTTTTTACATATACACAAACAATAAGCAACTTTAACTTGCATTTTAAACTAGTACAATACGATAAAGAACATGGCATGAAAAACAAATGCTGATAAAGAATAATTTAAGATGAAAAACTTAAGAAATGACACTGTGTCGTAATATTTAATACATAGGAATTCATTCTCTTCTCTAGAGAATTTACATTACCTTCCTGATACTCACGGCAGCAACAGTAAATTGCAATTTAAATTCAAGAGCTTCAAAATCTAAAAACAACGTTTTTCCGTCATTTAACCATCCTTAATTATAATTAAGTTAACCACAACAATTACCACGTAAGTCATAACGTAGATTGTTTTGCTTTTCAAAACTTCGTTATTTTTTGTTCCGCAATTACATAATTGGTAATACTTAGTTAATAACGATGTTTCAATTAATTTGATTGATTATTCATGTTTATCAGTTTCAAACAAAATTGGGATGTTTTTTAATTCTCTATGCAAGCGTTACCTTTATTACCGAGTTGGAAAACAATGGAAATTGTGTCCTCTAAATGGAAAATTAATGCAATTGTGAAAAATGTGTTTATCTAGATGACAATATCAAATTAAGGCGATAAGAAAGTTGTACGTGGCACATGGACATGTAGTGGCCACTGTAGTAATTCATTTTGATTGGAATATGATAAGAGTAGCCTACCTGAATGCACAATTAATCTGTTGCGTCAAATGATTTAGGAATGAGCATTTGATCTGAAAGAATCTAACACTGTAGCAGATAAGTAGCGAAAAAGATCATTAATTCAATAACTGCGTCTGTATTACATATTTCTAAATAAATGAATTCAAGCCAAATGGGAAAGAATAAGAATGAATTGTTTGGGGATAGGTACTTTTGAAATTTGCATAGCAATGTTTGTGAATAGTATTTGGCTACACGGTCGATAATGATAACAAAGATTAGGTAGATTGATTTTGATTGCGTAAGTTTAATGAGACGCTGCGTTGTTGTTGGCAGAACATATTTACATGTTAGAGACTACACGGCGGCGGTACTTTCGTAGAATTAGTTTGTATTTACTCGACCTGTCTATTACCATTCAGTTATATAGTGATTTCTGTCTTTTGGATAGTCTATGTGTAATTGATGGGTTAGCCAACGAGTTCTACAAGTTGGACGGATTGGTGATCATGTTCACTTGTTTCCTTTGCTTTACCTTCTCACTAATCATTCTCTTGGATTTGCTTACATGCCAAAGGAAACTGCAAGTCAATCCTAGCCATGCCAATTTCTATTGTCGTGAGATAATGTTCTTTAGGATTAGCAAAGAACTAGAAAACACTGCTACTTGACTTGACAAAGGTTATTGGTCAGATGACTTAATATTTTCAATGCAGCAATGCTCTTCAACACTAAAGTAATAAGTGTGATACTGGCTATGCATAATTCAATGATGGCAAGAAGTAGAAAGCGGAAGTTTCTCTTCCACAATATTCTTGCAACCAAAGCAAGAAAATCACATTTACTATATATAAAATGCATTTCCTACTTTTCAACTCATTTTTACAACAAATTCCTACACTGATCCATTGTCACTGTATTCACAAAATCATTTTCCTCTTTTTAGTTAACTGATTATCATGACACGATTGCTGTTTGCAATTTTTGGAGCTATCTTCATAATTCAAGTAAACATAAATTGTGATTTTATTATTATAAAGTGTTTCTCTTAATTTTATTTGCGAATTTCTTGTTTGTTCTTATTTTTAATTTGCAATTCAGATTGAAGGAGATCACAGAGCCCCAGAATATGTCCAATTGCCTACATACGGAGTTGCAAATTATGCAAAGTGCATTAAAGCCCCTGACAAGGTTCATATGAAACCATGTGGAGGATATTCTACTGACGACTGTGCTTCATACTGTGGACAACAAGGATTTAAAAGTGGTTGGTGCGGTCATAGATCAATTAAGGCACTCGGAAAATTATTTTGTTTATGCCATAATGATCTTTGTGATAAAAACTTTAGATTTTAGATATTAGAAAATTATTACATTCCCCAAGTGTCACTATTGTTTTAAGTTTTGCAAATTGATTCAGTGAAAATAAAGTTTTTGTTTTACAGTATTTGGTAACAGCGGAATTTGTTTACTATTTGAAAAAGCATTTCCAATAAAACCATTTCATCTACATGTAGGTATCTGTGAAATATGATATCTCTTTGATGATTTTGAAATACGATCTCCTGATCCTAAGTAAAGGGAATTATTAATGAAACAGATAATAAATAATAAAGGATATTCATCATTTAAAGTCAAGAAATTCCTATTTTGAGTTGTATTTAAAGGTGACTTCATACAAATGAAGATTTTACTTCTTGTAATCGTATACTATTATTATACTGATTAGTTTATTCGAAAAGGATTATTTGCTTGCAAAATGCAATGGTGTAGTAATATGCGTAACGTAATGGTAAGAATGTTTGTTGGATAGCAGTTGGCAAATAAAGTCTTTAAGCCTTCCGAGAGCCATCCACTACAGAGAAAAGAAACTACCGGTGAAGAACTTTTCGTTTGTCCTAGTCAGCTGGCAAGATTCGATTCGTTTGTATTAAAAAACACGAAATATTTTAAAGGCATTTGCATTTCATTGAACTCAAGTAGACAGACGCAATTAAAATAGCTTCTCCTGTTTATGATACGTAAACATAAACAATTGCATACTAAAACAGCAAAACAAGACATAATACATAAACAAGACATGTTTCATTAAATGCACCTGCATCCTTTTCAGTTTAATCATGGAAAGACAGACACACTTAGTTTAGATATCTTGTACATAGAATGCTTAGTTCATATTTAAAATTTAATTTAACGTATCCATAAACTAAATAAGCAAGAAATTCATTCAAATTTTAACTGTACGATGAGACTGAACAAAATTACCAAAGAGAACAAACCGAAGTATTTATACAAACATTGTGACTATAAACACTTAATATTATAGCATTTTTACATATACAGAAAATTGTTGAAGACGTCTTCCGTGTATTTCACCGTTTAAATGAGTTCGTCTGATAGTGACTCGGATTTAGAAAATGATGTCGCCAGGTTGGTATAACTAATTTTGTTGAACTTTTAGTTCACCTTTGATTGATTACATTAAATGCGTTCACATAAAATTTATTTACTCCTATTTTTTTTAAATTGAGATTATTAGATGCTTCTTCATGGCCATTAAATATCTTGTTGAGTTACATGATGAGACAATTAAACTGTTTAATAATAATAAGTGTATGCATATGCATATGGAGGCATATTCTTACTTTAAATGCCATTGTTGTATGGCTCGACAACAAAATTTTGAAATTAATATTTAATTTTACAAAAAAAACTGGTAAAAATTTCAAGTTCTGAATGAAAAGGTCTTTGTTTAATGCAAAAAATTAATTTAATGTTAATTTATTGACGAACAGAAGTCTGGAAGTTGCGAAATCTCCGTCACAGGAAGATTTAGTTCCACTCCTGGAATGTCCTGTTTGTTTTGATTTACCTCTTCCACCGATACGGACCTGTTTTCAGGGTCATATAATTTGTTCGGCCTGCTCTACTAAAGTTACTGGATGTCCTTTATGTCAACAGCCGATTGGAATCGGTCGGAATTTCTTTGCAGAAGACTTTCTCAGTCGAAGTACGCTTATATGTAAATATGCTGAAGATGGTTGTGCAGCACAATTGCCCGGCTCCGAAATCAGGGGTCATATTAGTCAATGTCATTATCGGTGAGTGAATTTGCATTTATCTTCTAGCTAAAATGATGACCCAGAAGTCGATTGATCTATAACGTTTTTTGAAAGAGCATAAATTCATATGTGGGTTTAAAAAGGATGAAAATCACTAAAATACGACATTAATTAACATTTTCATTATTTCTGTAGACCCCTAAAGTGCAATCACTGCAGGGTTCGAGTGGCTTTTTCTGAATTTGACGAATCATATGCTAAATCGGCACGGAGTAAGCCGATGGGATTTAAATGACCAAGGAACAAGAATAATCCAATCACAAAAATTAAGATCCCAAAATCCATGTAAGATTACATTTTTATGTTTTCCGAGAAACGTGAACAATGAAAATCTATTATCAGTTTGAATTGTGCATAGTACACAAAGTATACATTACATTAGTTATTATCATGACATGGCGAATATGATTCTGAGGAGAACTCATCTGTGAATATATTGGAAAAAATAATTTTGCACTCTTTTGTTTTTTCAGATGCGGCTGACATGATACAAGCACGACCTGGTTTTCTTATCAAAAGTATTCTGGTGATTTTGGCTGTTTCCTTTATGGCTGATCAATTCTATGAAACTCCCGAAGATTCATACGCTTTTAACTCTTCGTTGTGGTTCTTGTAAACTCTATTCTGTAAACTGCAGAATTAATTGTATATTTGTATAGTGTAATAATAGTAATTTATTTAATTAATTACGTAAACGAGACATGCCTCAAATCATATTATGTACTAATACTTCCAGGCAAACAGTTTAAACTAACGAATGTCGAATCGATCGACATAATATAAGATTTGTATACTGAAAACTAAATTTTGTATTTCAAGACTATAGAATGTAATATTTATTGAGTGATTTCTCTCTTTACGTTTTGTGATTGCTTTTTGCTTTATTCCAAAGAAGACTTTGTTCTAGTAGATTTTTTGTTGGTTGTGATAAAATTTCGTGCTATCTGATAATGATAAGTCCGTATCTTCATCTTCACTTCAGTCCAAAAATTATAATTTTAAGTGTTGTTTTTAGTATATTAGTATTATATTAGTTATATACGGCGTAATTTTAGCACACTTCAGTCCAAAAATTATAATTTTAAGTGTTGTTTTTAGTATATTAGTATTATATTAGGTATATACGGCGTAATTTTAACGTGCATATTTTAATGGTTTGACAAAACTTTATCATATATACCATTTACAAACTAGGAATATTTGTAATTTACACTTAGTTGCTGAGATTTGTACTGCTTGATGCTCATTTTTTGTATTCTGTTTTTTAGACAATCCGATTCACATTACTTGTTTGTAAAGCAATGATTTTCGGTCATTATATGAACATGATCATCTTTTTAATTCTTCGTTTGTGTAATATTTATTATTGTTATCTTTACATGCCAATAAATAGTTAACAATGCTGTGAAGTCCAATTGTAAATTGTAAGTACAGATGGAATATTACGAGTCATGTACAATGTTACAATCTAATCATAAAGTATTTACAAGAATTTTAACCTATCTTTACACATAAAACGATTTATCTTCGTATAGTCCCTATAAATTATGAATATTCTTTGAACCAGGAATTGAATCCACCATGGGAGAGTGTATTGATCTACTACAAAAAGCAGCATTGATTTTGAATTAGTGTTTAGTATTTACGAATGTTGTCCTAGAATTGCACATCCATATGTTTTATCGACTCCCTGCTTCCAGATTTGACCTCTGTTGAATATTCGTGTATGAACATACTTGAACATAGCTTTATTATTACAATAAAATTTTTTGGTACTATACATTATAATAAAGATACAGACTATAGAAGTAAAACTCACATTATTGCAGTTATACTTTGATAATCTTCATATTTGGGATATTTATTGAAGACACTTTGTGCTAAGTAAGTAGGTATCTAGACTGTTATACATTACTTAATAGGAAAAATTTTCATCTACGAATATTACACTACTATTTAGTATTTTTGCTATTTTCAGTTGCTGACGTATAATACATAAACTGCGCATTAATATTTGATATATTTCAAGCATCTTTGCACAAAGTCTAAATGAAACATATTGTAGAAAATTTGTAATTTGTTTCTAGTTATAGCGTTAGCATGCAGATTTTCGGCTAAGCCAACATTTGTTTTCATTCCAAGTTGTCAGAAAGTATCTGTTTCAGACGCTGCGCATTATGAAAGCCTCCAATTACCCACTAATCCCAATAATTAGGGCGATGAAAAATTAAGCAGCAGTATTTCCTTGAGGGTGCTGCTTGCGCTCTATATGCCAAGTACATATAAAATGGCTGTAAAAGTTTGCAGTCTTTTATTAAGTCCAAGCTTTTATGTGGATCTGGTTCGTTCAACGAGGCAAAATAAACACGGGACATTTCTGCGTATAGTGCTGGCTGTTCTGGATCTATCAAGTACAGATAGCCCAAGCAGATGTTTCGTTCGCTTCAACCAATCTGTGTTGTATAACTAAGGATAAACGAGTGTATTTCCTTTCGTTTCCATGATTTTTCATGCTATACTTTTGCCAAAGAGGTAGATGTAGTATGGTAAAAAATGAAACCATGTCACGTCGAGTTAAACATACCATATAATACTCAGGGACGGGAAATAGCAGACCAAATAGCTACTATTAGCTCTGGGTGTACCAGATTGTACATCTTTGGCATGCACAACATCCGACTCTCTCCCTCCCTACTCTCCTTCCCTATGTATATATGTTAACAAATACAGATGCCACTTAAATTCGGGATCATCGCGTTTACACTAAACATCACTTTAGCCTCTTTGTGCAAGGTAAACACGTAGACTGGCGATAAGTAGCTTTGATGCACAGATGAATTCAAGCACATAAATTCCAAAAAAGCAGAATCCCCTTTACATTATACAGAATCCACTACCTATGTTACCATTTAACTTTTACAAGAACTAAAATAGACAGTTACTATAAGTTTAAAAGTAAAAATGTTAGAAAACAGGCAAAATGACAAAGAAATCGTTACGGTGTGCAAATACATATCAGTTTTAAATGCTAGTACGATGGATCTTAGAAAATTGCTATTTGATATTCCTATTTTGTTCTTGTATTTTCTATATTCGTAATTCATGCAATTCAAATTGGTATTTCCGATATTCAAATTCGTTTTGGTGGTGTATAGTATTCACTTTGGTTTTCCTGATGTTTGTTAGCTTTAAATAAACCAATTAATTGGACTAGTTATCACAATCCTTCTTTGGTTGTTGTTCCCACATTTATATTAATTAACATTATATTTAGCAGACCGTTTGATTTACGTGAAACATTGAATTCCTTCAACAGAAATACCCTAAATACCAATTTGATTTTTGCAAATACGGGTGTACGTGAAATACCAATAGTAATTTCGTAAATGCCAATTCAAATTCCCAAAGCATTATTTTAAAATTTCAAAACATTAATTATTTCATAAAATACTGCAACTGCCAATGTAATTGTAAATCAGTAAATAACTTATGGACTAGAAGGACTTGCAAGTTGCAACCTAAGCAGCTATTTTAGCGACGTATCTATGTGTAACAAAACGTAAGGAATTTTAGGAATATGATACAGTTTAATTTACGACGACAATTTCATGCATACATAATTTCATACAAGAAATAAAACGCAAACCGTTTTTTGTTGTGTGCGGATGTTTCGAGATATTATATGGGTGCTGAAAATATTGTTCAGTTTCGTTGTAAAGGTGAAATGCGATCAATAGAGGGGACTAAGGTATTACATTAAAGGATTTATTGTGTTAAATGAAGCTGCGTCCTAGATTTGTATTGTATGAGTAGGAAGGAGTAGTGTAGTATTGGTGGCTAATGGTATTACTTATTAGTGTCGAGGCAGAGATAATGGAGAAGCTCATATCTAAGTTTTATTTAGTTAGTTACATAGTTAGGGTAAGGATAGAGGTGTACATTTATTGACAGAAAGACAGACAAGAAGAAGAGATAAAAGTTACATATACTCATGTACCTGTTCTTCTATTGTGTAGTGTGAATAAGGTCTAGCCAGTAGTGTGTGTGTACACAAAATGATAGGAGGAGGAGAAAACAGAGGTGAGTAGGAAGTGGCAGGAGAAAGAAGAAGTTGATGATAAAAGCAATAGAGAAGTGTTCACCATTAACCATCTCGCTCTGTGTGAGTGTAGCTCTATAAGTTGGCAAACAATCCGGATGGGGGAAAGTAAAGCACGATGTTTGTCGTAAGTTGATCTCTCCGCGGAATGGAAATTGAGTCAGGTCGTTTATTTCTTTGCAGTTAATGTTTACAGAGAAAAGTGCTCTAGTATCTATTCCTTGGCGTTTTACTTATCCGCTCGTTAAACAACCACTAAGTACCATAAGGTAAAATAAATAAGACTCTGACCGGATAGATAAACTCCTCCTATACTTTGTTTATCTATTCCTTTTCCTATTGTGTTTTTATTCGCATGTGTTTTCATTTGCCAGATAAAAAAAGATTCTTTCTCCCGCCTGTCAGAGTCATCATAATTTAGTGTGCGCACTTTTCTAATGCAAGACAGGAGTTACTATTTGCAACAATAATGATTGTAGGCGAGCATTGGTTTCTTTCTATCTGTAGTATGTGTCCATTAGATGGGCTGTTAGGAGGTAAGTAATAGGAGACGAGGGCACATCTTTCATAAAATAAATGTACTTACATTACAAGGCCAACGTTTCCTACAGACAATCATCCTTTAGCTAACGACCATTGTATGTGTGTCTAATATTCAACTTTTCCCACAAGGGACATCCTTGAACAAGAGAAAGCCATATAAACGTAAATATTCTAGTGGAATCTTTATCCAAAGGGAAATTTTCTTCTTTTTTCCATTCCTTCGTTCATTGAAGCATATAGAGAACGTTCCACTTGGAAGGATTCTTTCTTTTCTCTATGTTCTTTCTCTTCTCTTGGCTTCTTCCTCCTTCGTTAAAGGGAAGAAAAGTTATATAGTTAGTTTCATTAGTAACTTATTTTATTATACATAATTATAGTGAGAGAGGAAACCAAAGGAAGTCACTATTACTCTACGACTAATGCTATTATTTCTCCAGTAATTATAAGAATCACTTAAGTACATAAATTTCCCGCACTACTACTAAATGGAGAAAGTTACACTTAACACCCTAACACACTCACACAGATAATAAGCACTGATGTTATGTGAAGTGATGAGAGAGAAAGAAAGTGAAGAGTGAGTATATAAGTTGAGTGGTTTGGTTTGGGCTCCAGCCATTCCCCTCATCTTCTCACATGTATGCCCAGAAATTTCTTTAGGAAATGAAAACACTAAGTTTAACAGCTTAAGCATGTTTAAGTATTCAAGATGAGGACTAAGGATCTCGTTTAGCATATAGTAAGCACAAAATGCATTTTACATATTTAGTATGCGTATTATGCTGGGTGGAAAAAGTTTCTTCTTTAAATATTTCATAGAGAGAGAGGATATATGAAAGGGAAGGATAGATACTTTATTTCCTCCCAACACCCTTGTAGACCACGAAACGGGATGCACGGACAAGACAAGACAGCAAATCGAATGCTAAGAAGCCTACTTTCTCCAAAATGAATCCTTTATTCATATAATATTAGTTACAAGTTAAAGTTAAGCGAGACTCGACGTAGTTACACGAATGATAATGGCCCCTCCACTGATAAGCACTATAGAAATAGCTAGCGATCATATTGGAGAATGATTCATTCATAACATAACTCATGGACGTAGACGTTGGTAGGAGAAGGAGGAGGAGAAGGAAGATGGGATGCTACGAAACGGAGTTTTACTATTGCTACACTAGTAGACGATAGTAGACGTACGTACTATGCAATTCTATTCCGCGTAAACGGTTCAGCTGTCAGAGTAAATATCCCAAGAGGAGAGTCAAAAAGGAAATTACATGAAGAGCTACACTGGCAAATTCTAAAACGAAGGAAACTAACTAACGACATACTTACACTATAGATAATGGCACACATTCATACGAAAATTATTTCAATATAAGATAAGCATATAGGATACACATACATATACACTCACAGTTGAAATTGCATACATTATTTCAAATGGAAATTGAAATAAATGGAAATAAGAATTTATAAGGGAAGATATAAAGAAAAAAGTCACATTTAATGGAGATATAGCCATCTGGCCTATCTATAATGAAGAGAATCTAATAGACAAAGACAGAATGCAATCATGGGCAAGAAAGGAGATGCACAAGAGTCACACACACAGCACACAGACAACTCTATCTATAGTATAAGGCCTGTGAAAAAGGAAAAGTTGTGTTTGAGCTTTTCACATAGAGAGAGAGAGAAGAATGATGTAGCTTGAATTGAGTCTGTCCTTTCACAACCATATATAGTTCAATTCAGTTCAATTTAACTCAGTTCCGTTAGTTCACCTAGAAAGGGAGAGAAAATGGATGGCGAGGAATTGAAGTGGGAGAAAGTGATGTGAAAGTAGCTAGGAGGTAAACCTGTCCTGTCATTCCCTCTCTATCTTAGCTAACAGTTCAATTCGGTAGAGAATTAACATTATTCCGCTAGTCACTATCTACAAACTGTGGCTAGATAAAAACTAGATCATCATACACATACAACTCTCATTTAATGCAGATGTGTGTGTATGTGTGTCTATGCAGAGTAGAAGATCAGACAGACAGACAGGAAATCCGTAGATACATAGATATCTCTGTGTACTTAGTGTGTAAATAGGAAAACCAGATATGAGAATTTAATCCAGTCTTCTTCACACACACACAAATACATATATTACTTATAGGTACACAGAAATTGATAGAGAAGAGAGAGAGAGGCAGAGAGAGAATCTAATCTACCTATACAAATAGCATGGGCTATTGTAAAATAAGAGAAAGTATAAGGTAGGCAGCAATAAAGGATACAAGAGCAAGTAGCTCCTAAACTATGTCACAGGGGAATAGCAATAACATGAACGACTGCTGCTGGAACAGAATGGAACAGTTGAAGCAGGCAGGAGTAGTGTGGGGCGGGAGGGAAATAATATTAGAGGGACAATAACTGAGTGAGTCTGCATGGCTAGTTGAAAAGGAGAGAGGAGGAGAGGAGATGCACTGTTATTATTAGTAAAAGACAAGGCTGGAGATTGGAGAAAGGATAAATTTGTCTATAGCTTCCTAAAAGGAAAGTACATCGATAGACAATAAGTAGTTCCAGTTCCTAGTACTACACTCCTCAACTTCTTTGAAAAGGGGTCTGAAAGTAATTTTCACATACTAATTCCACTTATAATCTGGAAAAGGAAAGTGAAGGAGTTTGTAAATAGGAGATAGAAAGGATAAAGCACGGGACAAGACTTTCTCCCCTCTTGTTTTAGCTTTCTCCTTTTGTTAATGGTGATGTGGGCAATCTGTATAGGTAAAAGGAGTTGAAAAGAAAATACTACCTGGGAATTTCCGGAGATAATAGAAAACAAATAGAAATTCAAGAGAAATTCTTTGCCACGAAAAGCTGGCAGCGTTGACCCAGATTTCCTCGAGCTGCTCATCCTCTCTCTCTCTCTTGCTTTCTCTTCTTCTAGGACATACTCTGAAGGCTTTCTCTCTCCCCTACTTATATACCTAGTCGACTATAAAATTTATATGTGCAGTGCTACTTGTGATTGAAAGTAGAGAGTTTAGCTTAAGTTTTAGCAGAGGCATACTAGAGCTTCCTATTAGCAATATATTTCACTATATATAATATATATACTTATAATATATATACAGTATATATTTATATACTTTTTCAACTTGGATTGAATTGAGGAGGTTCTTACGGGATTTTGGCACCGTACACACAATACAAAAGTAGAAAGTTGCAGGGAAAGTAGGGCCCCATTCCCTATATATCCTAAAGGATTCCTAAAGGACACACAGACGATCAGTGGGGGAGTGGAGAAAGGAACTTTTTACCAATTGCTCCCATATACTTTAGGCACTAGTGACGTCTGCGAAAATATATATCAGCATCATATAAACTTACAACCTACAGGAAGCAATTTGTAGAAAACTCAAGTTGTTTCCGTACACGTCCATCTATGTGCATTTTATACGTTCATTTAACCAAGGCTCCTGCTCATATACCTATTTATATTTATCTACACACAACACACACAGACACACACTCACTAGTACAGCTATGTCTGTCTGTCTGTCTGTCTGAGTGTGTGTGTACCTGTTAAAGACTTTTTATACTTTCCTATCGGCCTATATTAACTAGTACAATTTCCTCTCCCGTCAAATGACATGCTCTAAGTTGTGACTTGGTCGTGAGTTCTGACTCGGCTTAAGTAAAACTGTCGCCTAGTTTCTTTCTCTTTAGTAGAAAAGTAGGGAGATAGGGAGGGAGTGAGCAAATGCTAACCGCCTTCCTTCACTACCATTAATACGCGTCTCTTACCTTTTCTCTCTTGTCACACAAAATATCAGCAACTACAGGCACAACCTTCTATTTTCTATCAGATTCTCTCTAGGAGACTTCAACTAATGTAAAACATGCAATATGTACTCCTCTTCCTCTCCTAAATAAGTTCGCTTGGCAGGTAAGCAAATTACATTTCCACTCTCACTCCATACCCCAAAAATATTCTCATCCATTCGTCAAAGTCATAAGGTGTTGGGAAGAAGGCAGTCACCATTTACATTCCAGTCAAACCCATCTAAATGCAACACATAGCCCAATACACACAGCTCCACTCTCTCACTCTCTCTCTCTCTCTCTCCACGCAATAAAAATGGCAAGACAGCAGCGAGCTGCTGGGAATTACATTTCACTCATGACATTCTGTGGACGAAACTGAATTAATTCCTTCTTCTCCTTACCTCTACTACCTTTCCTTTATTTTTCAACTCTTTCTATGGCTTCTTTTCCTTCATTTTTACATTTTCTCTCTTTTTATTACATTTTATTCCCTTTAATTTCATTTTTTATCTCTTTTCTCTACATTTTCTACTTTCTTCCAGATTTTTGTCTCTTTTCCCATCATTTTGTCTCTTTCCTCCACATTTTCTTCCCTTTTACCGTTATTTTTTCCCTTTTCGCATCATTTTGACTCTTTCCTCCACATTCTCTTCCTTTTTTGTGTCGTTTCTCTATATTTTCTTCTCGTTTCCATCATTTTTCTTTTACTTCCACCATTTTCTGCTTTCTACTTTTCAGTTTATCTATTTTTCCCGTCATTTTCTGCCATTATTACCTACCGATATTTCATTTTCACCTTTTTTGCTTTGGGTTTCAAGTTTCCGTTTCCGCGTTTTTTTTTTCTACGCCTAACATTTTTGTTTCATTTTCTTTATTTTCCACCTTTTCTCGCCAATCCTCTTTTTTGTTCCTTTATTTTCTCCATTTCCATTTTCTCAAATTCTTCCCCAGTATACTTTGTGCCCAATATTTTCCATGTAAAATCTTTTTTTTCTCATTTTCTCCACTTTTTCTCACGTTATACTTCTTCGTGCGTCAAAGGTTCCGTAATTCCACGTTCCAGAGTCGAGTATTTTCCACCAGTGTGTAGTAGTCAGCCTACTTATACTTCGCATTGATCTACTTCCTATCTGGCCCGGAGTCTTGAATGCCAGCATTGTTAAATGCATGCATTCAACTCACACAACAGAAACAGGCGGGAGGAAAACTCACTAAAGCAAAGTAATTCTGATAGTATGTCAATGCCAAAAGGAATAGTCAATTTGTTTGAGTTACATTAGACGAGTCCGTACATATGTGCATGTCCCTAATATTTGCATTTCAAATTCTCCTTTTTATTAACTTGTGTAATGTGCAGCTCCTGGTTTATGGGAATTTTATGGGCACATCCCAACCCACCTAACATGCTCTGCACTTTAATACACGTCCATAAAATTAAACCCGTTTCGACGAATGTAGCATTAATTAATAGTTGATGTGATATTGACATTAACTTTATTCACACATGATGAAGGAATGAATAGTTAATGTTACACTAAAAGTATTAACTGTCATAGCTATCGCTAAATACAAGCTACCTATACCTATACATGGCGTCCTATTGTAAATGTCAATAGAAATCATTAACTCTGCTCGTGTTCACACTATTTTCTAACTTTAAACACAAAGAATCTTTTGACAAGGTTATATTTGTTCCAAGTGACTGCGTTTTAGTTGACAAAAAATATTAACGCTTCTGTTTTTTCCCATTTGTCACAGTGAAATGGAGTGTACTGGATTGGATAGAATTGAATTTAGTTAAGCGAACTTGAGTTTGACATGGTTCCTGATGATTTTCGTCCTTTTTGGTTATGTTGAGTTGAGTTAGGCAAAGTATGTAAGGGAAGCTATAGGTAAAGTAAACAGAGTTTCCTACAAGTCAAACGACATTTTTCATTTAGATGATATGCATCAAGATAACGTCTACGACGAAGATTATTCAAAGACACACAACAACAACAGAATGAGAGATAGGATAGGCCATTAAACGAGAGTTAGTATTTTACTATCCTTGTAGAGTAGAGAGAACATATATTTTATGTTTACGATATCAGTTTCCATGATATTGCTCTATTTTGTTGACAATATGAGGACACATCTTCCTTTTCATCACATCTTACCATTCCTCGAGGATGTCAACGAATCTTGTTTTGCACACAAGGCCAATTTGTTGACGTTGTTTACACTG
>JABASI010001283.1:0-26428 GCA_019776505.1 Tomocerus nigrus
TCACTCCTTTGGGCTAAACATCGATTTGAAAAAAGGTCAAATTCCTATGTAAATGGCAAAATTTCAAACTTCCCATACAGGCGTACTCTTGGCTCTTAAAACTCAATTACCAAAATACTATGATACTTTTTAAAAATATAGGGGTACTCTCATATTAAAATTTTCAAACGCGATAATTAAAATTTATTATTGCATTCTATAACTTTCAATTGCCACCTGGTAGATGTCACTGTTGCACAAACTGAACTGGTATAAGCAGAAGCACCAGTATTCTTTGTTCTAAACATCGCAGCATGCAGCTGTGACGATACAGCTCTTCTCTGTTGAATCGCAGTCAGAATAGTCAGACTGATTTTATTGTCATGTCACATACTCACCACATAGGGAAAAGCTTCACAGGTAATTGAGTGAGGAAAGAAAGAGTTACACTTACACTTACACCCTTACATTTGACCGGGGCATATTGTATGCTATACCAATTGAAATATTTGGAATTTTGTGAAGGATATAATATAATTTGTATGTATGTGTAATTGACAGATGTATAACTCACTCTTCGTGTGGAAATAAATAATCCAAGTCAATATGTAAAGCTAAATCTATAACTATACATATAATAAGTGTCAAGGGTCATACAATTAATTCGAGTACGGTGGTCTTTATTTTCCACTTGCGGGATATAATGTAGGTAGTAGGTAGGTTATATAAGATTTTTCACAGGCAGAGTGAGATTATTGAAAATATTCATGTAGATTCGCCAGTCTTTTACTGTCTTACTTACATAAAAATCGTTGCAAATGGTTAACACGTCATAGTACGTCAGTTGTACATCTATCTTTTGTTCAAAAATTTTGTTTTCGATTTTCGTATGACATTCACAGCGACATTACCCAATTTGGTTGCTTCTTTTCGTACAACCAGTGTATAAATAAATGACCCAGGCGGAGGCGCCCAATATTATAAATCATTGTCAAGCCCTGCGCCTACAGGTGGGCGTAATAAATATTCGGTCTATCTCAAGTCATAAACTTGGCTGGGTATCTTGCCAAAATAATACTATGCTCAATTCCCATAATCCCAAATAATCAATTTCGATCATTCCTTTTTACTAGAAGTTCATAAATATTTGTTGATTTATGAATAATTTACCTCATATAAAACTCTGTCTCAAGTAATATCTAAGTATTCAATAATTCAGCTGCCAAGAAAGAGTGGGACGAAGCACGGTGAAATGGTTATGGGTTTGTATTTTCTCGGGTAACAGGTAAAATCAAGAGCAGTAAGTATGCTACAGTAGTCATGTTCATTTTATCAAAGTATTGTTAAATAAATTGCAATTTTTGCATTCCGGACTTTTTTACGTTTTCCCCGTCGATGTTTTCCATGCATTAGATCTCTCCAACTCCTAATTTCACTGTAGTGCAATAGGACGTCTTAGAAAGAAGACTAGCTTTGCGAATATATAGATCATTCAGAACCGGACCTACATTATCGATCGAAAGTTCTTGCTTCTGGTTCTGATGGTTGTGGTGTGTATTTTCCCTACACCCTATACAGACGAATTCGGAAATCGGATTGTAGTAGCGCAGCGCAGACCTGGATAACTGGAGACAGCTACATTGCAATGCAAGGGTACTGGAACACTTCGTTCTATATAGAAATCCAATCCTGCAGAAGCGGATAAAATTCTAAAATAGAAACTAACATACAACGCCCACATAGCACGGCCCTTTTAGCTAATTCTTAATAATTGCTCTTAAAAAACTTACATTGAATTTAGTAAGGACTAAACAAGCGAAGTTATAAATTAGTAGTTCAGCTACTAATTAATTAGCTAACATGATTTTCTAGTCTATTACAAAAGCGGTATACATGTTCACCTGTCTTTTAGAGAAATCATCAAAAAGGTAGTTCAGAAGAGGAAGAGTTCGGAAGATAATCAGACGTAACCTGTTATTCTGCTGCAAGTACTTCAAACTCGTCTGGAAACAACAGTCCGCATTTAATAAACACATATTAATTAAAAGGAAACTGCAATGGATTCCGTATACCAAGATACGACATTGCAGAACCATCCCGGATACCGCCCTTACGTCGACCCCAATGCTGAAGGCGAAGTCGATGTTTCTAAATATCCGGAACCAAAAGACTCGACTAAGAAAATTCGAGGTAAAAGTGAAATCCTGGAAACTATATTTGGAGGATTGGAACCGGAGCTTGTTGTCGCTAAGGTATGTACACCTAACCCTCTAGCATTTCCATTAGTCCTCCCAAAAGATATGTACGAATTAAAGTTTTAGTAGTCAAATCTGTAAGTAATCTGCAAATGAAATGTGAAAGTGCCAAAGGAAATGTCTGTCTAATCCTCTACAATCTCTTATAGAGTGCTTACACCATTAAGTATTTATGTTTTACTGAAGTACGTACATTTCGTGTGTTTCGGTTTGGATACATGCTACCTATATACATAGATAATAATTATAAGCATAGGCACCTGTCGAATTTAACTACAACAGATCCTTCATGTAGCTTTAATGTTGGCCGACAATACAGGGTCATAATATTATATCATTATAATACGCTTTGTGTGAAAACAATTGCTTATTAGCGGAAGACTGCATATTATTAGACTCATTTAAATGATAATAGATGTATCTTCTGAAGAGTTACACTGGTTGGGCCACCAAAGTAGGGAGCTGGTAGTTTCCATCCCTGATACATAAGATTTCATGTATATAAAAACAGAATACCAAATTTATTGAGACAAAATACATTGTAGCGTCAGGGCAGGGGAGTCAATGAGAATACCAAAAGAGCAAAATGATTTAAATGATATCTGTTTGTATTATCGACTCATGACAAAATTACTTCAAACTTCAAAGGGATTGTCATACAATGGATATGATTTTATTTTTAAGGGATTCTACTTCTTCTTCTATGCTGCATTCGGCTCACTGTTTCCATTAATGGGAGTTTATTTCAAACAATTGGGACTCAATGGTGCTCAAGCAGGTATCTTAAGTGGACTAAGACCTCTTGTCGAATATGTTGCCGCTCCCATGTGGGTCGACTTTGCAGAGAGGTAATGGAAACAATTTTTAGAAATTATAAGTATTTCTTTAAATTCTTATTATCTCTTGTCATTATTTTTCCAAATCTACAGTTGCATAACGCATAAATGGGAATTTTTGACTTCTGCTTTAATTTTCAGACACAATAAAGCAAAGACTATACTGCTGACAAGTTTGGGCTGTTGGATTCTTTTCACATTTCCACTTGGGTCAATCCAACCCGAACCTGTTGGCTGCTTAAACAAATTAAATGCAACTCATGCAAGAATCGAACCTCCAGAGCCTGTGCTAGTAACATTCAATAAGCGAGAGGCAAAATGGGAAGGCATCACCACCGACGATAATGACGATATTTATATTGATGGAGACATAAACAATGCTAATGTGGATTACGAAACCACCGAGGATATTATCCTTCCTCCTCGTGCTTTACCACTGGAAATTCAAACTCAGGATATCGATTACGGAGTGAAAGGCAACGATGGTCAGCTTACCAGAGAAAAGAGAGCCATTCCTAAACCACTTCCTGGAGTTTCTCCTTTAAAAGTATCCTACGCAATTAACTACAACAAGGAAGAGCAATCCAATTGGGTCTCACCTAGTTTCTCCAATCAAATTTTCAAAAAGGATGACGTTACTAAAGTCAGTACTAAAAATGGATACTTTATGTAGCAGCGAACTTTCATGTTTTTTGCCTAAATAATTCCGATGTATGCTGTATATTTTCCTTCTTCTTCAACATAATGTATGCTATATATACTTGCCGATTTTTAGGTATTTTTCTTGCTGCTATGTTTGGTTGTAATTGGGGAAGCCCTCTCGTCCCCATCAATAGTCTTGGCAGACACTGCAGTACTCACTTTCCTGGGAGATGAAGCTGGAACTCGGTATGGTCACCAAAGAATGTTTGGATCCGTTGGTTGGGCTATCTCTATGTTCTTCGTAGGCATTGCTTTGGATCATAGCACTTTCCCTGCAAGAAAATGTGAAGCTCTCCCTCAGGTACTTACCATTTGTTATTGGAACGTTGTGGCATTCAGGCTTCTGAATGAGATGGTTATTGATGACGGTCTGTTTTTTATTTAGGAAAAAAATTACACGGTTTGCTTTGCAATATTCGTGGTGCTGATGGGTTTGGCAACACTACTAGGGTGGCGTCTCAAAATGCCGGAACAACCACCAATTCCAAGTATAGAAATGGATGGTGGCAATGTCAATATCCCTGGCTTTGAAAGTGTAGACATGGACAACGGCTTTAATCAACTTGGAAGTGAACCCCATAAAGCTGTAAGTCATGTTGGTTAACACATTATACCTATAGAACATTGATTTACGACCAAAAGAATCGTTTTCAAAGAAGCATTTAAAGTGAAATGATTATTTTTCATTTGAATTACAGACGATAGGCGAAGGCGGAATTCCCCATACAACTGTTTTTGCACAGCAAAATCGAAAACTTCCGGAATGGCTAATTGTACTGGGACATTTCCGCGGTTCCACCAATTGCATGTGTTTTCTTTTCATTGCCTGGCTTATGGGTGTCGGCATTGGGCTGATTTTTACTTTTCTCTTCTGGCATCTTCAGGTTACTATTTTCATTTTCTGTAAAATTGCTAGCAATATTAAGATTTAAAAAATAGAGCAATCAATATCATGATGCTACATTTTAGTTGACTAAATGCAACGAGTCATTAGGATATCTGATATCAAACGAAAAATCATTTCTGTTTTTATATTTTCACAAGCAACTTTCCCCAGATACCTATTTATTTTCATATGCAGTTTCCAATTTGCAATTCAGTATTAACGCAGTAGCAGTTTATTCATGAAGAAGTAGACCGTGAAGTATAGTAGCGTAAATGTGCCATGGTCATGGTGGTCACGTTTTAAGAAAATGGTAATTGGAAAAAGCAACAGTGAACTTTTCATCTGGTAGTGTGAGCTGAAAAGAGAAAGGTGAATCGAATGCATTTGTATTCTGCAAATTAAGATTCTGAAAATTACTCAGGAAATCTCCGTCTTCTGTTGTTGCCCCTTGGGAATGCTTAGGTAATTCCTGTGGTGGTGAAATAACAGTGGATGTTAACGAGGTTGTGGTAAACGTAGCGTCCTAAAACTAAAGTGAGTTGCTTACTTTATCTGCACTAATGCACTTCATCTCAAGCATATTTTGTTTTCATTTGTTTAGGACTTCGGTGGTTCTCCAACTTTGTTTGGTTTAGCGTCTGTCATCAATCACATCTCAGAAGTTTTTGCTTACTTCTTCAGCTCTACATTCATCTCTCAATTGGGGCATGTCAAAGTATTGTGCATCGGACTACTCTGTAATGTTCTCAGATTCCTCTACATCACACTTTTGCGAAATCCGTGGTGGGTGCTCCCATTCGAGTTCGTACAAGGTAAATATTTGTCGTTGTCTTCGTGCTACGAATCATTTCACTTGGAGCAATGTAAACCTCAAACAAACCACGGTGACTTACTTATACGAACAGAACAAAGGAAAGGTTTCCGAATTCACACTGTCAACTGTGGAAATAATTATGCAAACATAAAAGGGACACTACATGCAAGAGAAAATGTACCCAAATTGAATTTTAAATATCATCTCCTGTCGAAATGTTTGCTCATCGAGCTTCAGCGTTTTCTCGTACGGAGTTTATTATTTGTTTTTGTGCACTTGCTACGAAAATGGCAGTCTAAGTTGTGTAGGCAAGTAAATCCCCACTTACGTCGATCGATACACATTTTTATACAAAGGAATTCTCCGTGGTTTCTCCTGTCATATTATGTCGACCTAAAATGATGTTAACGTACCTATTATCATTTCCAGAATAAAACTGCTTAGGCACCTCGTCAATTTTCGCAGTTATTTATTAGTGTGCCAATATTTAGTTAACCAAATATTTCGTTTCAGTTCCCAACTTCAGTAAACCAAATATTTCGCTTTGAATGTCTAACTCGTGTACAGCTTTCAAAACACAAAACATCTATCTTTTTTGGTAGAATTCTATGTACAATTTTCATTACTCAATAGGAAATTTTCTGTTGGATTTAGCAACTTTCAATGTAGGCGTAATAAGAGAAAGTTCCTTTCGTATGAAACGCACTAGCTCCATAAACAACTTTCACTTAAGAGAAAAGTCTTCCCCTTTTAGATTTCCATCTCGTATTGAGACATTTCAGTTTTCCCCGTTGATTATCATATAATATAATATATAATTCTGTAAATCCTGAATTACAAGACCTTCCAAGGCAATTCCTGAATTCTATGTGATTTTCTCTTTTATTAATTTTCTAAGCTCTACATTTAAATTTTAAATGAAAACATTTGCATATGAAAACAGGGATAACTCATGCAGCAGTGTGGGCTGCATGTAGCAGCTATTTGGCCCATAATACTCCACAAGAATTACGACAGCCTGCCCAAAGCGTACTGCAAGGATTACATCATGGTTTAGGTCGTGGATTCGGCGCTGTCATTGGAGGCCTTCTTATTACATCAATGGGCACTACTAGCACCTTTAGACTTTACGGTCTCATCTGCCTAATAACATTGGCAGGGTTTGGATTTTTGAACTTTTACCGGAAAGATGCAGGTGGATTTATTTCAGAGCTACCAACCAGTGAAGATCCCCATGATATGGTTGTTGAAGAGACAAGTCACTTGGCTCCCCACGGAGTTCCAGGATCCATTCCCAGGTAAAAATTTCGTTTCTAATTAGATCCACAATTAGTTCTGAAATAAAGTTTACTATTCTTTAGTAGATTTCAAAATATTTTTTCTGTGAAATTAAGTTTGCATTCTAAAATGGTTGAACTTATATAATTTGACGATTTTAGAGTTCACTCGAACACTCGCCTAGAGAATTACGATGGGACGCAGCAACAAGGTCAGGCGACCCAACAGTACACAGCCGATTACAACAGTTATCAACAGCCTCCGATAGGAAACAATCCTACGAACCCATTCTCTTCCTCTACCAATGGACAAGCGGATCCTAGTTACTTTATTCGGTAAAGGGTGTAAGTGTAACTAACTTATGGCAAATCTGTATGCAATGATAAATTATTTATTTCGATTGAAGCTATCATATCAATTAGGAAATTAACAGACACTATGCAAAATTAAACTACTTTAACGTAATAAGATGATTTATAACATTAGACATAGCAGGAACAAATTATTAAATCAATGACTATGAATCACTCTATGAATCACAAGTTAACGACTCCTCCAATTTATATCGCCACTCCCATTTATCTCTTCCACTTCATTGTATTATTGTGCAGAGATGTCAGATGTGTGGGTGTAAGTATAATGGATCAATGGATTGTAAATAGTTTAGATTTTGTGCCGTATAATCAATATACATGACACGACTCTCTCAAATCTTCAGACATGAACATAAACTTTGGTCTTTGTCTTAAATATGTGTACAAACACTTCTAAAATTGAATGTATAATTTGTGTTTCTAGCCGATTTATCTATCTGTCCGTTTTCTGTACTAATATTATGTGCTAATGTATTTCATGTTATGTATTGTGTTCTCTTTATTAACTTGTAAGCAGTTGATATAAATCCCTATCAGATACATTGTGTTCAAGATCACATCGAAAAAAAATCATTTGTGTAAATATGATAGCATGGCAGACATAAATGGGAGGAGATTTAAATGAGTGGTGAACTTGGTTAAAACAAAAAATGACTAGTCGCGTTCCTCTTAAATTAACGAAACTATAAGTAATAAAAGATGCTGACTCCATATTGAGGATTAAATTAAGCAATTACGTGAGTGTTAACTGTTAACGATTACGTATATACTGGTGATCTATCTACTATACAAATGTAAAATTAGCTAGGCACCAATTACCAAATTACAAATTATGTTCTTGTCAATACGATGAAGGGCATGTAGGAAATGTCAATAAATGTCTACCATTCATTAGGTCGATCATAATATGCAGGTAATTAGTGAGTAACACTTTTTAGTCTGTTGAGCCACATACGCTCCTCCAAAATATATTGCAATAATAATTAGATTCAATAAAATACTTTAGTTTGTTATAAAATACAAAAGGAAGGAATTGTCAGTGGACAACAGAACAATTATACGAAAGTTTTAACAAGACTTAATTTTCCGGTAGGAAAATCGAAAAGAAATTTCCAGCAATATTATAGAAGTATTGACTACATGAAAACTTCTGACCCATCTTTAAGGTCGACGCGTTAAAAACAATCTGCAATCGTATCGTAAACTTAATGTAATAGTATACTATATCTAAATACTTCTAATGTATAAATACGTAGCTTCGGATAAAGAATCCTGTGTGGACACATTCTAAAGTTATCAGAGTTATCACCTACCGAATTCAATTTCTGTCGTTTGGAAATCAAAACGAAAAACATTGCTCTCTCTTTCTCTCTGCCACAACTGCTTTAAGAGCAATTTTACAATTTAACGCTTCCTTCATAAAGACGGGTCACATAATCTGAATGTTAATCATGTGTAATATTTCTCAACTTGGACGTTTGAATTTAGACGATCAGTGCAGTAGTCGGCGAGAGAAAATCTATCCTTTCCTAAAAATTGGTACTAAAAGTTGTCCCACATTTAGACTAATAAATATTTGAATAACAGAAGAAATCCATTGCTATTTGTGGTCGATTTACGCAATGTCGGATACAATTCGCATGATGCATCCCCTTTAATATTAGGTATCAATGTCCTGAGAATAATATGACAAATGACAAGTAAGCAAAGCTAACTTTGACTTGGGAAACCCCATCTCATTTGAAGTCAGAGATATTGGTTAGGGCATTACATTTATTTCCAAAAATTACCCGACACAAAAGAGTTGTGGAATTACTCGTACATTCATTAGAGGCTATTTCCAAAAATGATGGCACAAAAGAATCTAATGTACATAAATATATTCAACAGTCATTAGAAAACATTAATTTGCTACATACAGTATATGCATGCACTATGTAGATACTGATGTAAATAAATTGATCACCTGTGATTATCTCATGCAAATTAAAGTCGTGGAATAAATACCTACCCATTTTCTCCGATTTCTAGGGTTTTGTAATATTCCTATGTGAAGTCTTAGAAAAAAATCATTGTTCGCATGGTTCACCATGCAAATATCCGATTATTTTCTGCAATAATTTGGATTTGTCGGTTGAAATGTTCCTAGGATTACTTGAGACTTTTTTGCAGTTGTTTTATTGAATTTAAACAACCGATTTTAAGAGAATATCGTTCCAGATGTCATGAACATCCAAAAGTACTATTTGTCTTATTGCGTGGATGATTGTAAAAATGTTTGGCTTTATCGGACACTCTTACTCATTTCATGTAATTTGTAGCCACGCAGGTAATAATGGATTCATACCGATTCTATTGATAGCTTTTAAATGTACAGAGTGCAGACAGTATAGACTCTGTTTGGTGTTTCAAAATATTATTTTTAGTCGAAAATTCCGGAGAAGGAAAATTATAGCCACAATATAAGTTTGTGTAAAATGGTCCAACAATGAATGAATTCTCCAACAACCAGAGAAGGACTGTCCCATACCGTCATTTGTTGTCAGTCAGCAATAAAACTGTGAATAGCATACCTTTTACTTATACCTACCTACACACTATAGAAATCTAATTATTGGTAGGTATTAGATGGTAATACCTACTAAATCCTATTAAGTATGAGTAAGTAAAATTTATGGTGTAATACCCAATGCCCTGTAAAACACATTTGTTTAATTAAATGTACCTACTCTATAGACATTCTTCGTATTTTTTTATGGAAGTTGACAAAGAGGACTAATTTGCCACGGTATTCATAATAACCTTGGCGGAAGTTACTTTACTTGAGTTCAATAATTGAATAAAGCTTCTTCATCGAACAGTTATGTATTATTCCAATGAGATATTAAAACTAGTATGAGAAAAGTGAAATGAAAATTGTATATTGATTAAGTGTAGTATTGTACGTGAATCCGAACGTGAAACTTGTGTAAAAGGGAGCCATGTATATATGTAGATTGTGAGTTTTTAGTGATGAAAATTTATTCGGCCATTCAGTAACTGACGTGAACGAAATTACAGAGTAACCATTTAATATTGCCTTCTTCTCTTGAGTTAGTTCGTGTCACAAAATTGGTATAAGCTTGGTCAAATGTTAATTTTTGATCTGAAAACTTGGATAATAATTATCCTGAATCAAAAAATGCTCTCTAATAATTTAAGAAATAGATCCATGTAACAGTTTTATAAAGTGTGAAGGACGCTTTCGAGAATGAGCGTTATTAATTAATGGTTACTCTGTTTGCTGCAATTATAAATATGTATTCTATTAAACCATAAGTAATTGAGTATGGTGTTTTAGGTAAAAAGTACAAGATAAGCTAACTTTTAAATATTTTCTCGTTTAGTTTTACTTGAAGCTATGAGTAAAGCACGGTGGTTGTCATATTGTGTAGATGTTAGCACAATGTAAAATCAATGGATAAATATGTCATATTATGCGTGTATATTCTAAAGTTATAGATAATAATATATTATTATGACAAGGAACGAATGAATTGGTAACGTTCAAAACCGTAGCATCTTAGTGTTTGCAGCGTAGAAGTACTAATGACGAGTAGAATACTATATATATCACTAGAATAATAATTATAATCGATCTACAGTGTGGTATGGTAAATCATGTATTGCAGGCATCTTTAATAATTAATTCTATAGTCAATATATAGTAGCTACCTGTACGAAAAAGTTCCCAGGAATTATTATTGTTGTTCAGTTACGGCCAGAAGCCAAAGAAATGAGCAAGACTGCTCTTAAGATTTATTAATGTTTAGATTCGAAAAAGAATTAATATTAATTAATTGTACAAGACTTAATATTATTATAATATGCATACTACTACTAAGTATACATAAATGGAGTTTCCAGTTTGTTTTGTGTACTATAATAAAAAACCAGTGTATGTTTGTTGATTGTAAAAAGTTCATGATCTGTGTTAAGATTTTTAAAGGTGCTACTTAGTATGTTGAATGAATCTATTTGGTCAATTTACTTACATCTGTATAAATACTAGTAAGGGCAACAATATTAATTTGCAACGAAATGTTTTTTAAATTCGAATACACAATTTAGTTTGTAATTTCAATTTTCAATTATACTCGTGTATCCCCTTATTGTTTGGTTTCTTGAGCATTAATTTTTGTCTAAACGTTTGTGATTTTTTTATTGATTAAAGTGTACCTAGGTTTGTAGCAAAAGTGTCCATTAGCTTGCTGTCTTACTCCATGCAGTACAGTATAACAGTATAAATTGCTTTAGGCTAAATATTAAAGATGTACGTATCATAGTAATTGTCTAAAAGGATTCCTGAAAAAAACTAAACTAACGGAAAAGGTAATGCCTAATCTATATCTTACCTGCCCGTTCGCAAAATAAACTATTTTGGAAAATCTATCCTTTTCCACGGCACAACTGACTTAGAGGATAGGTTCATCTGAAAATCAGATAGTGTGACATGATAATGCGTATGGATGTGTATCATTATGACTGTTCTCTATTACAATTCACTAATCCCAGTTTTCCAGTTCTAACGAACACAGCTGCACCAATTATAGAATAAGTACTTTGGATATTTTTACTTACTATTCTAGCCAAAATAACAGTGGTTTAATTCAGTATATTATATAAGAGAAAAGATGTAACATGTTTGAATTTCAAATGGACCTTCATCCTTATGGATGAAATGAACCTTTGACGTTGTGAATTTGTGAAGCAAAGTATAGAGGTTTAGTTTCCCCATATTAGAAATGTTTTAAGTATGTGTACTTTTTCTGTAAAGGCCCCCTACGCACATATACAATGCATTACCCAAAAAAAGTGCTCTTATATTTAGGGAAAACGTATCAGTACAATACAATAGTTTTCTTTTACCGTAGGATAGAGAAATTCAAGAAAACAATTGCAAGTTGTGTAATAGCTAAATGTTTAAATGACAATCGGAAGTATAAGATCTAACTAGCCACGTATATTGAGTGGCCAAAACGTTAGATAAACTAAAGTTCTCTGTATTTTAATTCATGTGCCTGTTTTATAACTTTCAGCAATTATTGCAAACACCATAGGATCTCAATATGGTAAAGATTGTTTTATATGCGTTTTAATTGCAATGCAGTTTAATTGCAATGCCCTGAATGCTTTCTATGCAGTATTAATATTTCATTTTATTTATAGTACATATTTTTATTTATGCTTTTTCCCCTTATCTGCATTTATATTTCAAAATTTTTGAAGATAATTTTTTAGGCTTGTCTACAAAGCGTTTAATATGGCATTTAGGAAACTTTTCTAGGATTATATTTATAATACATACAACAAATAAGTCTTATGGCTTGAAGTGATTTGGTGAATGGGTGGGTGCTTTTATCAAAAAGAGTACACAGAACTTACCACTTCCTGTTACTGCTATTGCCAGCAAAGCAAGCACCTTTTTATTAAAAATCTCAACCCTTGAGGAGGCAATAATCTTTACCGTTAATTAAGTTGTTTTCAGGATACCTATATAGTAATACCATCTGAAATCGTGTAGTAATGAAATTAGACGAACAAAAATTAATTCCTGTAATAAAACACTAAAAATTTGACGTTTAATAACTTTTGTAATTTGTAGTCAATATTCATTTAAAATGATGAGCATAATTATTGACATTTTCCTTCCATCTTGTATTCACTTCCGGCATAATTGAACACCTCCGATCAGTTATTATTAATCAGTTGATACAATTCAGGTTTTGTATGATACTATTAGCTCAACTATTGGAGTAGAATGAAAATAAACTTTTGTGTGCGGCTAATATTGCTTAAAAATATAAAAGTGAAAGTTTTAGTTGATGCTTACATGTAAAAAGAGAAAGTACATTTTATCCTTTTTATATTCATCCATACACAAAAGAGTTTGCTTGTTCCCCTAAAAATATGGGTGTACCCATTCATCTATAGCAATAATTTGACACATAAAATAAAAATGTATATTTATTCGCAAGAAACAATAATAAAATATACACAGCAAAGCACCGATAAAAATTCCCACAGTAAAAATACAGACTAGGAGTAAAAATTGAGAGAGCGTTGATGGTCAAAATATTAAATAGTTGTAGTTCACTCTATGGTTATTTAATAGTTATTTGGAACAATGTTTTTCATTATCCAATGACGCTGCTTAGTTATGTCCGTATATAGTACTGGCATATCTGGGGTGCCACAGTGAAAGCCGCTGGAGAAAACGCCCATTAAAGTGTAATATGTTGAAGATTTTCCCGTCTTCTGGCACGCCAATGGAGAACCTGCATCTCTAGGACTCTGCAATTATTAAACGGAGGCGTTGCAAAATTAATTTTCTTAATCAATGCCATTGCAATCGTTTTGAGTAGTAAATTTTTAAATTACAAAACAGGCTTCGGCTGAATATTTTCCACTGGCACATATCAGACCATCTAAAGTTGAACTGGATGACGACCCGGTAATCCCACCTCGGAAATTACCATGAACTCCGTTTGTTGAATTAGCGTTGACCAGTACGGCTTCACAATTTGGTTGGAACTCGATCCTTTGATCCGCTTCATGTAAAATTCCATCAGTTTCCAAAGCTTCAAACACAGTACATAAATAGAATTTGCTAGCTCAATCATTTTATTCAATGTGGAAGTGTTTTTCTAAGTCTTTTCAATACCAGAAGAATCAGTTGGTGGGTGAGAAAACCCGGTGACAATACAATCTTCTCCAGCATGATCTTCATTGGAATCCGGCAGACAAATTGTACACATTTGAGACATATCAGCTTTCTCCACCAGTCGCACTAACGCTGTTTCGAGTCAAGCAAAACCGATCCGTGGCGTTCGTATACAAACAATAACATATTAAGGGTACCAGTTAGTTTGCAATAATCATAATGCGAGGGCAAATTAAAAACTTTTTGTGGCCAAAAAGGCAGAATGCTTTTATACAATTTTACAGAAATATTGAAAATGAAAAATTGCAAGAATTCAACGTAAGTGAAAGTTGTGGCAAAAGAAAGTAGAAAATTCCAAATGATCTATTTTTCATTACAAATCTATGTAAAATGGGTCGCAGAGACCAACATTTTTTAGAATTACTAACCTATGTCGTTCCTTCGCAGATGACCATCAACAACGTAATTTTCATGGATGACAAGTTCCTGTATCTCGTGATACGTGGCATCAGGCGTTGGCCCATGCATGGGGTGTAATAAATGCTTGCTTCCCAAAGCTACACGAAAAAGACTCAAATCCTGAGCAAAAAGTCTACTGACACATGTTGCAGTTGTGAGGAGAACGTTTCTGGCCACCAATGCTCCTGTACAAATAAATGATCCAGGATCCTGAAGAGTTAATGTCGTCGGTGAACGTACTATGGCTCCTGTCCAACATGTTGTCGAAGTTTGCTGCATAGAATGTTATCGAGATCAAGTAATTGCATTTAATAAATCAGCCAGAACAAGTCTAGAGATATAATTCATAGAATTTGGAAAGAAATGTGATAATTGTAACCCAAAAAAGGACTTTTTAACCCAAAAGATTTACCTGTGCAGCAAGACGGGAGCTGTCAGTTCTGGATGAGCTTAATTTGACTCCGCACTTTTCGACGTTCGTTTCTCCAGCAGACGAAGAATCTCCCTGGCTAAAATTTCCCAAATGCAGACTTACACTCTGCTCCACGCTAATTTCTGTTTTTATATCTTCATATGTGACGGTAGTGGTTGTGAGAGATGCAGGATTAGCAGTAGTAAGTTTTTCGTGGAATGACTCAGGAAGCATTGAAATATTTGGTCGTTTAGTACTCGGCCGCATTCCTCCTGCAGGTTTTCTTGTAATGCTAGACATGATGTCCAGTTTGCTCGTCACTGGAATAAGAGTGGACAGCTCTGAGACAGTTGTAGAAACTGACAGTCCACTTTCAGTGGCACTACTGACATTGCTACTCAGTTCGACAGATTCCACAGATTCTACCGATTCTGTGCTCTCCTCACTAATTGACTCGTTACTCTCTGTTGTTGGTGCTGCAGGTGTCGTTGTTGGGACCGTCGTGGATGTCGGAGCTAAATAGTATTAAAGACAATAGTAATGTAATTTTAATTATATAATTATTTTGGAAAAAAGATTTTAATTTCTCTGCAATTAAATATATTTGGGAAGTTTGTGTACATGTAATAGGAAACTTGCTAATAATATACGTAAGTAGTCTGTCAGAAGTAAACTTCAACTCCTATCTACACATTTGCATAGCCAGCCCGGCCGGCTCATTTGACTGGAGCTGGACCGAGCAAAGAAATTATGAAATGTNAATAATATACGTAAGTAGTCTAAAGGCCTAATGCAGTGGTAATTTAAAACGAAAAGAACTAAAATATTTATTGATTTACTATTTTCCAACATAAAGCACTCGTAACGATTGTGAATGATATTATTACCTGGAGTAGTGGTCGTATCATTGTACTGACAACACACGAAGTATGCTCTGGGGGTAAATGCCTTCCGGAGTCCATCGCAATGTCCATTCAACTCATCAGGAGCAAACTCTTTATCAACAGAACAGTCTCCACCTAAGACACAGTAGCCGGCACCTTCTCTGCATGTCTTTACTCCCGTTATCACAAAAACGCCTGAAAAGTCATAAAAAACGAATCAATCTCAATAGTTCTTGGCACCTGTCTTCCAAAGCACGGAGAAAAACAGTAAAAGTAGTTATATAGCCATGTCAAACACAGATAATACTTGTTGCAATATAAAAAGATAGCTAGGACAATGCTAAAAATGGTATAGGTACGAACACATGAGTACTTAATTTACTCAGCTAAAGAAGCTAACCGTTACACAATCACATTTCACATGTGTATAAGAAAACTATTTATAAACAGACTGCCAATTCTGAAGAGTGCATGTTTGTGCTTGGGATACACACATATATAGGTACATATTATGTGACTAATACCAAAATTTTACAGGAAGTCATAAAATCCCATTCTAAATGCTTGCAACTTTAGTAAGATAAGAGCAGTGAGCCCAAGTTCTAGATTTTAGCTCGCTCACTGGGAACCTTTATGGAATCACACATTCTGTCCGCACGTAATTCCGTCCGCCCGTATAAACTATTGTATACTGTTTTCATTATTTGTAAATACGGTTTATTAAAACGATAAACGGAATAATTATAATAATATTTTACTGCTTCTACCAAAAAATATGTGTACACGGAACCCTTACTGGGCGAGCTTTACTGTTACGGCTTGTCGTTCTTTTTAATACATACCTAATTGTACATGTACATAGAGACAGTTTAGCTGACTAGTGAAGACTCATGAAGTCAAGACACTGAAGCTAGGATCGGGATGACGTTATCCTAGCACATAATCCTCCTGTTTAGCACTGTTTAACAAAGTGAAAATATGCACTCTTACTCTATAACTAAATTACCTAGGTATGCAAATTCCCAGGGCAGTAACAATTTAGCATTTTAAATTACGTCTATCACTGTTACTGTACACATAAAATGTATCTAATCTATACCTATTTAGCTACATAGTGTATATGTAAGACATAAAACATGAATATGCTCAGCTTAGTACAAAATACAAGCTTTAAAAATCGAATTACTTAATGGTCTCACTATAAACTTGCAATTGTTAGGATTGTTTTATCTAGAACTAATATCGAAACTCGAAAGTACGTGCACCTTAGCACCTTGTATTAGAAACTGTAATAAAAGTTCCGTAATCAATTAAATCCCAGCTCTGCTCATAAAAACGTCGAAAATATCTAAAAGTCCAGTTCACAGGGAAATTAACTGGAATTGGACTAAGTTCCAGTCCAACTTTAGTTGTGTGTGAAAAAAGAAGTGGTTGCATGATAAACAGTACGTACAATAAACAGCTTCCCCAGGCAATTAAAAAAAAATTGCGGAGAAGTTGATTTATACAACTGTAATCAGCCTGGGGGTAATGTTTGCAATTGCTAATTGACGGGGTACAGCTTTTCCATCAGCTACTGAAAAAGTACTCTTAGACAATGTGCATAACAACATGACATTGGAAAAAACTTCAAAAATAGTACTGGTAGTAATAATTTGTAAATACATGTGTATGTAAAACATTTACCAGCTCCCCCAAATGTCTACTTAGGTATACCTGTTATGTTTCTTATACCAAGCAATGCGTGGATAGCTATGACGTACTAAAACAACCAACATTGCTGGGTACGCCACGGTAAAACAAACTCACTGCATTACACATCTCGCATTTCGCACCTTAAGATTAATGGGCAAAAAATATTCCAAAGTTTACCGTGGTTGGCAAAATGGGGCACGTTGATATAACCACGATCACAATTCACAATGTTACTCATGTCATATGTGTAGTTTTGGGAAATGTTATACGTAGAAAGAATCCCTTCCTAACAACTCTAACCCAACTCGACGAAAAACATTTTTATTAACGTGTTAAAAGTATGGTAATCTCGAATTATATGAATTCGTAGAAAGGCATACACGAATTTCTTACTGCAGGTACCTGCTAATAATACTTTTTCACTTCTTTGCAGTTTTTTGAGACTGAATTACCTATGCTATAATATGCTAATAATCTCCTTACTCCAAAACTACATATTACGTCTGCTTAAATTGCAAATAAAATGTTGAAACACATTATAAGCTGCAATGTAGAGAAAGAAACACATTTTTGGTAGATAGAGCTAATAACTTGAGATACCTATTTACTTATATCCTCCCCACCTCCCCGTCACATCGCACTTCATCGCAATTCGCAGTGTTATGATTTTAGATTATTAGATTTCAGTATCACATAAACGTACTACGCACAGAGCACAATTGAAATTGAGTGATTTACATGTTTTACGAGCGAATGGTTAGATTTAAAACGAAGAATTTTATAGGTGAAGGACAAACTAGCAGAATGGATGCACCTTGTTTCAGAAAGAGAAGCGTCAAGGCGTCAAGCATCAAGTCAACTTACCTTTATCAACAATAGGGAGACCTGTGACAAAGCTGAGAGACAGAGAGCAGCTGAGAAATAGTCCAAGTATCGATTTCATGTTCGAGGTTGATTTCGAAATCCCAGGATCGTCTGTAAGTCAATAAATGATAAGTGATTTATGGATAAGTTGTAAGAGAGTAGGCCTAAATGTGATTCTATAGCGTGAGCCGAAATTCGTGGTAGACGAAGAATGAGGGAAATACTATGTACAAACAATGTAATAATGTGATCTTACTAGTTTGATGTTATAGATAGGGACGAGAGTACGTGTGCACATGGAATTGAGGGGACGCGACGGTGTTCTGTTCTCGTGTCTATGCAAATAAATGCAAAGGACGAGTGACTAATGACGAGACGAAGAGCAGGGCAGGCAGACCGATGTGAGATGCAACGGTAACACGATAATCAAACAAGTTAAATGCACAACACACGAACACGAACCAACAAGCGGCCTACCAAACAGAGACGAGGACCAAGATTCGCTTCAATGGAAACTGCGATTCTTTCAGACTTCACTTGAGATTCAAATTGCAATCAGACACAGGTAGCTATGACAGGCAGAGTAAAACCAGAGGCTCTGTGATGCAAGATCACTAAATCCAATCAAAAGGCAAACGAATGAAGACTTTGCCGTGGATTGTTGGTTGGTGTGTACTGCTGTGATTGAATCTACTATGCATAAACACACATACATATAGCTAACATGTAGAGATGCCTTTGCGTATTCATCAATGCATTACAAATGCGTTCAACAGTAACTCTTTTCAGAAGTGGACTCTTTAAACACAAGTTATATGTAATGCGAATTAAGTAGCGTAACCTGTGGGAGGTAGCTACCATAGGACAGGGATACACTTCCACACCAATATGCGGATAATTGCACACATTTGCAGCACAAGCTAGTCAAAGTCACTGTCATATTTTATATAGAATGAATACCGGAAAAATCATCGCTAAAACATTCATACCATTTAGTTGTGCATATCAATGCTCCCGTTGCCACAATGGACTGTTATGGATGGCAACATCTGTATATCGACGTACGTGAGCGTCACTGAGCTGGAAGCTGCAATGACTCGTCTGAAGTTTGAAAATTTTAATTTTAGTATTATAGTTCGGATGATCAATCTTAGTTTGTAAAAAAAATATCAAAGAAGAAAGTTCACACTTAACTTTGAGGGTATCATACTATTTTTCGATTTTACTATATGTTGAAGTTGAAATGTCAAAATGTCATCTGGAAAGATGATTTGATTAGGAATGGCGATGCTTTTTTCTGTGCCTGTTCTTTTTGAATTTGTCTTCTGATATTCTTACTCATCATATACTAAGCTCTGTTGCATGCATCTCTATAAGTATAATCGTATATGCTATGTCATTTAAAAAAATGCGTTTTGTGATTATTTTTTCATTGTTTCACGAGTTTCTTTTCAACTTGTGCTGTAAATTTGCTACAACATATCAATTTGACGACTAAACCATTTCGAAATGAGATTACAGACAGTCATTACAAGGTATTCGAATGGTAAGTAGGTAGGATATTCAATTTCTGGCAAAAGTGGTTTGCCAATTTTATTTGTAAAAGACAACTTTTCATGATTAGATGTAATATTTAACCTAAAAATTAGCTATTCGTAATAAACCAGCATTCAAAATGGAGAACACAATTTTCTATTGTACTTTAGGACTCTCCCACCATTTTGCCAAATCCTACGTTTGACAACTTTGTTAGTATTCTACCTAATTGCAAAGGCAATGTGTAAATTATAAGACATGAGAACAGCGTTTAATGCTGACGAGTGCATTTTAATTACATATAATTGCCATCTCCTTGCCCCTTAGTGTGTGATGACTTTACCTAAAATTCATACCTTGCATGCCTTAACATAAGCATTTGTTTTGACTTCCGTGGTTCATTTAATTGCATTTACCTACAATAAATCCACGGATTTACTATGCGGAATACCTACTTGGCCAAGTTAAAGTTAACATCCCTGGAATTCATACAAACAATTGTAGAGACATAACGCAATTCTTGCCTCAAGAACCAACTACTTGGTACATGAATACATAAACGTTCATACATACACCTGTTTGCTATTTACTAAGGTTTCCTACTACTTACTTGATATGTACCAGTGTACATAATGCTGAAACATTGACCTTCGGGTTGTTCAACTTGACTGCTTCAACTACCTGTGTGTTTCTTTCACCATTCTCCCATATCCCATATCCTCTCTCTCTCTCTCTCTCTCTGCCTCACTCTTTCACAGTTGATCCCTTCTCATCAATTCAAAGAACAAGTTGTTAAATCATTATTACATACGATTATTAATTCGCACAGACACATGCAATCTACCCTCTATATAACTTGTCAATTCCTTACTTATCTATATAATTTATTATTAATAACATGCATTGTAATAATAAGCATTACAAACACAACAGTGATGCCGCACATTGGCACATGCAAGAGCAGCCAACTAAATATCATTTTCTGCACACTCTTATATTACATTTTATCTAACATACTATCTATGAGTATAGCTGAAGACTAAACTGTACGGTGCGGTTATAAATAGATATATTATATAGGTATAAAAGTACATAGTCAGTACCTACTTGGACTATTACAAATTAATTACTACAATTTTTGCATGTTGGAATAAGATTTGATTTTCCAGAATATTTTTGTCTTGTTATTCTTATCAAACTCGGTGTTTTCCTACTGACCGGACTGACTATTTTCTACTATAATATTATTAGAATAGTGTTTACTTTGTCTCTAACTTTAGATTTGTACTATGGACTTTGGGTACACTGTTTTGTCGTTTCACGAATTGTCTTCATAGGATAAATCATATTTAATAGTTGCAGTATTATTAGTTGCTTAATGATATTTAGTTGATCCTTTCTCTTTATTCAAGTGCCAAGCAATCATAGTATAATGTACAAATTGTCATTTCAGTCAGTTAATGCTATTTTTTTACATCTGTCTGTGGTAAAATAAAAATAAACGCTTTGACCATTATAAGTGGGATAATTAATACTGAGATTCCTTTCTGTTTTGCATAAACAATTAAGGCTTACAAAACAGTTTAGAAGGCGAGAAGAGGGCCATCGAAGAAAAAGTCGTTCATGGGACATAAACATTTTTAGGATTGCCTATATTATTTACTCTAGTTATGGAAGTAAAAACCTTGACTGACCAGGATCGTCTCTATATAAAAATAAAACGCGAACATTGAATTCCATTTTTGATTTGGTCTCATTCTCCCAACATACGAATATACTATCTCTACTGGTACTATTAACCTAGACGCAAAATCTCGTTTTAAATCTGAGCACTTGCCAATAAGATTCGACAATAAAAATTGGTGCTCTATATGCGACATACTTAAGAGATATTCTACGCTTTTACACACATAGTACCTGAAACAGATCTGAAATTAATAGCAATATTTTGTGCATTTAAAGGAACATTGAGCACTACAGATGCATTGTTTTTGGTATTTGTTTTTGTAGTTCGTAGTTTATAAACATTATACTATTTATTGCTAACTAATGATATAGGGAAGGAAGTCCCAGAATCGGGCACATAGTGTTATTGCTAAGAAATTATTGGACTTGGGTTATTTCGTCAAGACTCCTGAGTGTAAACTCAGTCCACTACCACGGTCACGGTCTTGACAACCCTGCATAGTTGTTTCGTTCTGAAAGGAATACGTCGAGTGAGAGTGAGTCCCGTTATATAGAAACAACTTTACCAGGTTCTTTCGTCCTAGAGTAGTTCTTAATTCATTCCTTTAATACTACTACTGTAGTACTATTTGTTGGTTGCTACCTGCAAGTTATTTCACTGTACTGCTGCTATGTTTGTCTGCCAAAGTAAATAACTTGGCCAGTTGCACGTAAGTGAAGGGAGAATTATCTGCAGTTAAATAGTACCAGAAACAGTGTAGGTACCTGTTTGCCCTAACTAAATATGTAATATATATGCAATATAGGTATTGACCAGGGTGACCACTTCCTAGAACCATTCCTGATTCAAAAAACATTCCTTCCTGCTTTTCATGGCGACTATTAGTGCATGCTCAATCAAATTTTAGGATAATTTATTACGGAGCGAATACTCTGGTCACCTTCTCTCTCATTCAGAGATATAGAATGGATAAACATTCTAAAGGTAGTAAGTACATGTAAAATGTGCAGTGGTTGAGTGGACACGGTGGAAAATAGAATAGAAATGTACGGAATCCACACGGTGCGGGCATATATTATTATAATGCATATACTCACACTTACACCACAGATACACAGCACTGGGATGTTAGACTAGAAATGCTGGCTCAAAACTGCAGGTGTTATGGTTTATAATGTGTATAAGTATAAGTAAAGTGCTCACGGCACAATATCCTTTTACTTCTCCCTTCTTCGTCCTGCTCCTGACTCTGACAATACGGGAAAGATAGCTCTTTCTTAGGAGAACATCAATTACCTAGGTACTTCTTGGTATGCTCAATCTCTATCTAGTATCTCTTCTCCACCTAACTGCTTTACTCTGTTTTAGTGTCTTCCTGAGCCAAGGTAGGAGCCATTCCTTTACTACGTCGACAATTTTGACCAACTACATCCGAGAATCCTAAGCCAGCTCTAAATAATTCTCTCACAACAAATACCACGCAAGTTATCCATTCTTTTTGCATAGATATTAATCGTAACCCTACTCATTTGTTTTCTTCGATAGTTGACGGACAGTAAATTCTTTCGAGGATATCAAGGAAAATCTATTGAGTGTTAGATTATTATTTCAACTAATATAATATAGTGCAATTAGTGAATTTTCAAAATAGACAAATAAAGATATTCCTTATCTATTTACTTAAGTGAGCATAGCTACAGCATAAGTATAGATGCGAAAAATTGAACCCCAGTCATTGTTCCTTGAGTTGAGCGTGTCGATAGATCCGATAGAGAATCATTCATTATTACTAGATGTTCATTATTTCACCGGTGCATTGTCTGTTTTGTAAACGTAGGTGTCTTCAAAAATCTCAAGCAATATAGATGTTAAAACTAGGAATGTAATAAGTGTATGTTCCCGAAGGTAGATACGCAGGTTACGTTGAAAAATGGTTACGTTATGTTCAGATATTCTGCCCTTCCTACCTCACATCGGCAAAAGTTCCTCGTCCATCGTCTAAAGCTGATCAACTAATAAGTCAATGTGTACAAAGTGTAGATACATTAGATAGGATAGCGTTGAGTCGGGCTCGGGATGCAATTGCTATGTGTCTATGTGTGTAGTTTAGTTTGTGTGTAGGAGAGTCTCATTTTTCAATATTATTCTTTAGACAATAAACCAATAGTACGCACAACGCACAACACACACTCCTTGACAAACACGGACACTGCACTGGTATCGAATCTCGGGGATCCAGTCTACTGCTATGTTGTTGGAAGATTTGGAGGAACAGGGTCGGGAACAAGGAAGGACATAACATCATCTGGATATAATCTGAGACTCTGAGAGCTTACCTTATATAAATCCGGACAAAATCCTCCAAATGAGACTTGGTGTTATGGTGGTGAAGATAATAAATGTGTGTGATTTGTGTAGGTAAGTAGTAAGTGTACGTAACGTGTTATTCTGCTTATGGCAGTTGAGGTGACTAGGTGTTACGTTGTTACGGTGTTTGTTGACGGTGAATGAGACACACAGTGCGGTGAACTCTTTACTCCACTCTTGAACAACTGTTCTGACTTATCAGATAATAATACTACAATGTGAATAAGAAGGAAGTTCCCTTGCCTAGTTGCGACGAAAAACGGACGCACGACCAAAGAGTCTGAAGACGACGACGGTGACGTTGTTGGCTATTGTACATATGCAGAAGAAGAGCAGAGAGAGCAGAGCCCAGAAGAACCACTGACTGACGAACCAGTAGCACCATACACTACCACTACACTCACTACTCACTGTTGACTCTGCCTATCATCGGACTCCTACATAAAATCACACACTAGCAGAATCTACTGCTTAGATTTCACACCTGTCCACCAATCAACAGGTACAGGAGTCGGATAGCAATAGCAAGAACCCAGTAGACTCACTCACACACACACACGCTATCAAGGTATCACACGATCTTGGTCTGGTCTTCACGCTACGTAACGTACTTATTGCAGGTAGTACATAGTCATTACTGCATAGGTACTCCTCTTGTCAGGGAGTAAACTGTAAACAATAAAATGAAGTACAATATTTTGTTGGTGATTGTGGCTTGCGTGTACTCCCTTGACATTGACACTGAGGATGAGCCGGATTCCACAGCCGCGTACGAATATTACAGAGGGAGCACGGCGGCTGACATCAGTCCGACTGCCACCACCAACTCGTCTCTCCTCTCTTTCTCACCAATTCAGACTTCCACAGACAATTTTTCCACCAGCCCCAGCGCTGCCGACAACAGTCCTGGTTTCTCAGGTGCTCCTCAACAACACTTTTCGAGTGACACATTCCACAGTGCAGCAACAACAACAACGATACCCAGCAGCACTGCGCCCGCACAAACCACCGCTGCCCCCACATCGCTAAATCACACCAGGAAAAGCAGTCAGGAAGACGACCACGATGACTACGTACAAGAGGTTGAGCCAGAAAAAATCCATAGAACTAGGCAGCAAAAAGACGAAGAAAATGCGGATGGTGAGGGAGGATCTTCATTCGCCGGCCTCTTAAATGGTTACATATACTCTCTTTTATTTTTGTCAAGACTCATATTCTAACAAATTCCAGACATACACCAGTCCACCAATCTTTGCCATTTCCTGGATGTACATCTAGAATGTATCTACGTAGGATCTTGTTCTAGAGGACATGCAGCTGTGGGGCATTGCGATTGTCGTTATTATCCCAGCGCTCGTATTGTGCAGATCTTGTGTTGCATAAATCCTGTTGTTTTTAGTTTCTTCCTCCTGCATTGTCGCACGATTTGCGAAATACAATGTATACAAAAACCAAAGACACTTCATTTGAATTTGTGGTCCATTGTAAACAAACATCAACACAATCATAATATGGGTGTGTGTGTATAGTCATGACTTTTTTGTAAGACTACTCTCCTATTTATTTCGAAGATCATTTTTGTCCACTATTTCTAAGGAATTGAGCTACTTTCGGCAACGCCCTTTTTACTTATCATTAATACTTACATGCTGCTTCAATGCACTATGACAAAATGTGTGCATCGTGCATACAAAATAAGCATAGGGGGATAATGAACATTTTTGGGAGAAATTGAAGATTTTGCATAGTGCACAGTACACATAACACAAGTATCACAGTACCAAATGCAATGTTGTCCTTTTAAACTAAATAATGCAGCGTTTTCTAAAACCATATCACCACTGACGCTCCTGAGTTAAGAAACCTATATTTAAAGATCTTATAAGGAGTACTGAAAGATTAATCATGTAAGATGTATGCAGAATGAGAAATAGTAGAGATCCATTCTTAAACTATGGCAATTTGTCAGTGTTATGTATAGCCAGAATTTCATTTTAGAATCGTCAAATCATTTTCAAAATAATTTGATTTTTTTTAATTCTATGTATAATATTAGTAAGGGTTAGCGACAGTAAGTTGTTTGCACAGTAAGGAGGCTATCAATTCCAGATATACTTTTCATCGACCTGTTTGGCTGTTTCAGTCCCCAAGTCGGTCAAGTCTCATGTTTTTAGGAACTGCTTGCCAACTTGGAAAAGTTTCGCCCACAGAAATATTATTATCGTACAGTCCTAGTAAACCGGAAGTAAAGGAGAAAATGTTAGTCGGATTCTCAGGTCTACCCTTTTCTTCCTTTCACTTCAGCTAAAAACGTTAGGAATATTATTGTATTGTACGCGTTAGTTGTCTTTCTATCTATCGCATGTACACACTCTACCTACACTACACACTCACACTACACAACAGACAGACACATACATAGGATACGTTGGGTGGCCTAATGAATTAAGGCCAAGGTCTAGCTTGCCTTGAACCGCAGTATTTCCACAGTCAATGAGATGCCCTAAATTCAATTTCCGTATTATTCAGAGTAACGCAGTTGCTCTGTATGCTTTCGCTGTATCTGTCTGTCTGTCTGTCCGTCCGTCCGTCCGTCCGTCCGTCTGTCCCTGTGCACGATAACTTTAGAACGGATTGACCTACAATGTTCAAATTTTCTGTGTGTCATCTAGAGGTCAATTGTAGGTCACTGAATAA